>VDFB02268910.1:0-47889 GCA_007258455.2 Sequoia sempervirens | reverse complement strand
AAACTGAAAAGTATCGCTAACCCTCATGTCATTCTCCAAAGCATTTTGATAAAAGGTCCAAATACCCATCCTCTTGAAGCTAGCTATTATGTTTGAAACAATCAATGACTTTTGAAAAGCTAGGTTGCCAAGTGTAGCCAATTCTGCCCTTCTTATCTCCAGATTTGGATGTCTATTACTCCAATATGTTCTTTCATTTTTGAATTGAGATTTGGAAGATGAGAAAACACTCACATCAAGAGGATGTAGCTTGTGTGATATGTGGGATGGTAGAGTGAGCAAGTCAATACCAAGGTCCCTTGCTTCCGAAATGGTAGAGAAGGCTACATGGTTTCCATGGCCATCAAATATCAAGAGGTGTCTATGGCTGGGAAAGCAACCCCCAAGTACTTGCAAAGCATAGAAATTCAACCATTTGAAAAAAAGCTCTTTGGTCATCCATGTGTGAGGCTGAACAACCATCAATGCTCCTGCCTCACAGTTGGCTATGTATTTTTGCACATGGTTTTTTATTTTGAACAAATAAAAACCAGGAATTTTCTAACCTGCAACATTTGCACATACTAGAATAGTGATCCACTCTTGACTCTTTGGGATAATGTAAGCAACACTTCTACTGCCATTTTTGGAAAGCATCTTCATATTACCATTCTAGCTAGCTTGCAGCCCTATCTTGTTGCAGTTCCAAATCCTCTGAGGTCCATATTTCCTGGCTGCATATGCCTTCTCCAAAGTGTCATAGAAAGAAGTTACAACTGCAGGCCTAATATTTATAGCACAAACTCTATCTTGCCCTTGGGCTATTCTCAAGCATAGATCGAGATGCCTTCTTTTGAATCCTGTCCACTAAGACTTGTTAGGAAGCCCATTCTTGAAGGGATTAGGCCTTGTTTCACATATTTGGGCCACTTCTATTTTGAGATTGACAATCTCTAGACCATGGCCAACAACAACCATCTCCTTGCACCATTCAACGATCAATGCCTCTTCCTCCTCAGTTAGGACTATTGAGGGCCCTTTCCTTTAAGTAGTGGTGACACCACCCAACCAATTTGACAATGTTATGTTTGGAAGACCACACTTTTTGGATGCCCCTCTACATGACATGTCATTGTCTTCAACATCTACAAGGGCATGTTCCATGTCATCCATGGTCCATTCCTGTCGCAATACAACTAGGTTACAACTAGGTTAACTTGGAGTATAGGTTCGGTTGGCTGCTTCACAACAATTTCTACCCCCTCATCACTGCTTGGTTCTTCAGTTGGATGGTGAATAGGAATCACAACATCCTCCTCATCACTATGTGGCAGTTGCACACCTCTTTTGTGTGTAGGAATAGTTGTCCACCTCCGCTTTGGTACAAGTCGCTTTGTTAATGTGGCAGTTGCACACCTCTTTTGTGTGTAGGCATAGTTGTCTGCCTCCGCTCTGGTACAAGTCGCTTTGTTAAAGGTCACCTGGTATTTGTTGTCGCTTTATTCTTCCTTTGCATTGAACCAACACAATGATTAGTAAATAACATACAATTATAACTGTTACAATTAAAAGAATGATACAAAATGAAACAAAAAATTCATACATGTAATAGTGAGTGTAATTGGAGAACAAACTAACCATGCATCTAATTGAGTTGATTGCAAATGATTAAGGGTATGTGTGCAATGAAACTAGCAATGCATGGTATACTATCATATCACCAACTCTACCTCTTATAAACACTTGGGTGATCATGTTAAACCCTTCCTCATACAACATTATGATACAAATATATATATAAAACTTGAAACAACAGTATGATACAAATATGTATATCTTGAAAGAGCGTTATGATATAGATAAATCTTAAAACAACAATATGAAATAGCTTGAAAGTGCAGTATGATACAGGAAAGGGTTTGAAATATTTCTATCATACTACTATTTCAGGTTATGTAAATGTTTTATAATGTTGTTTGAGAAATGGTTACCATATTAGTCACTTTAATTGAAGAACAAACAAAGCATACATCTAATTAAGTTGAATGTAAATCAAGAAGGATATGGGAAACTTAAATATCTATCTTTGCAATATATATATATATTGCAAAGATAGATAGATACGTAAGTTGAATGTAAATGAACAAGGCTATAAGTAATTTATGTATCTATGTATCTCTGTAATATATGTATCATAATGCTGTATCAAAAAGGGTTGGAAAATTTTGTACTATACTGCTATTGAAGTTTATAGTATTATAAAAATTTCAGTATGCAGTATACATATACATATACATATATATATATACATATACATATACATATATATATATACATATACATATACATATATATACATATACATATACATATACATATACATATATATATATATACATATACATATACATATACATATACATATATATATACATATACATATACATATACATATATATATACATATACATATACATATATATATACATATACATATACATATATATACATATACATATACATATACATATATATACATATACATATACACACACACACACACACACACACACACACACACACACACACACACACACACACACACACACATATATATATATAGATTGCGGAGATGGATAAATGCGTTACAAGTTTAATGAAAATGAATAGGGCTATAGAAAACATACGTATCTATATATCTGTGCAATATATATATATAGATATGTATGTATGTGTCATAATGTTGTATTGGAAAGGGTTGGAAATATTTGAACCATAAGTATAAACATAGCATAGTAAGCTTTAAGGGAGAGTGGTCGATGACAGCATAAACTATGGCTATGAAAATGAACAAGTCTTCATTTCATTTAAATGTAAATGGACAAGGAAATTTCATAGATGAATTCATACAAGAATGCATAAGTAATAGCCAAGGAAGGTATTGAGACTTACTGTAGAAGCTTAAGGAGGAGATTGCATCGATTTGGAGGAGGTCATTGTCGCTCAAGAGTATCCAACACAAAGTGAGAAATTTGAATTAGTTGATAGGTAACTTGCGTTGCACAACTGAGCGTTGCATAAATAAATAGGTTGATAGAATTTGAATTGGTAGCAAGTGGATAATTTTGAATTATGGGAGGGAATTTGATATGCATTCAATGAATTAATGGTAGAAGTGATAGCTTCATGGGTACGTAGGATTTCTAGTTGGTGATTTGAAATGATATTAAATTTTTTTGAATTCTAGCCAGATTTAAATTTTTGTTATGATTTTTTTTTTGATCGATTAACTACTGGATTAGGCCAACACCCATTTTATTATATCAAAATAAAAAAATTTATAGTTCGAGTAAGATGTTTGCATAAGGACCTAGCTTAAACCAAAATGTTGTGGCCAACCGTCAAAACCGCCCAACTACACTACTATCAACAAACTATCTACCCTTCTAGAACACCAGACTGTACCCAAGACTAACCAGAGACTGATTCAACAATGAAGGGGTCAGTACTTCCTTCACCTCAGCTTCCACGGACCACAAAGCACTGTGAAGATGGGGCTCGTCGCCTCACACCCAGAGCCTTGCTTCACCTCCTCCTTTCTCATTTTCCTTGCATGGGCCGCTTGAGCTTTGACCGAACACTCTAGCTTGCACCTCCTATGAGCAGGGCCTTTTGCAATATCCTCTATGTCTCACCTGTCCTCCTCTTGCAAATCCTCGCCCATGTCTGGCAGCATTGGATCCACCTAAGTAGTTTCAACTTGCTCACTGTAACTGTCACTCTCCACCTCAAACTAAACCTGTCAAAATAAACCCGCCTCAAAATACACGCTTATCTTAGCCCACATCCTTGTCACCTGAACATCGTGACTGACACACCCAGACCTTGCTTAGCTGGCATCGACACGACTCCTCCCTGCTCCTTCCACCGCCCCTTTTGCCAACTTGTCCACCACCAAGTTACCTTTGTGATAGGTGTGGCTAATTTGGAAGTCTTCAAAGGTAAGGATAAGGTTTCTGATCGACGAGAGCCATCTACACAACAGCCAATCGGGGGAAGAATTATTCTTGATGGAATTCACTGTAATGAGTGAGTCCCCTTCCAAATGCAACTTCGTTGCCCCCAAGGATTTCCCCAGCTCAAGCCCACACAAAGCAGCTCAAAATTTTGCCATGTTATTCATGGAATGGCCAATGAATTCTTCCTTTTGCGCGATCACAACTCCTTCAGAACTTCTTGCCACATAGCCAATACCCGCCGCACCCAGATTACCATTGGAGGCCTCGTCGAAGTTTATTTTTATCCAGCCTTCTGTTGGCTTCTTCCACGCTGTCTTCCTTCTGATTTTAGATTTTGAAATGGCGTTCGAGACTCCAACCATAGGAGGGATGAACAAACCTGCAACTCTATTGGAGAGCTCAATATCCCTATTAGAGAAAAATTTCTTCAGAAAGCTTAACCTTTTGGCATCTAAATTAAAGAGCTCCACCACTGCCCCAGCCATACGCCATGACATCACCTCCCTACCCAGGGATTGCTCTTTAAAAATTCTCCCGTTCCTTTCCTTCCAGAGTTCCTAACAGACCGTGGATGGCACTACTTGCCATATATTACTGAAAACACCTTTGAAAGGTTTTCTCGGCCATGCTGACAACCAGTCCCCCAGGTTCTGTAGGAGTGGGATTTGGAACCCTAAGAGCTCCATTATGATCTTCCAATATTACTCAACATACAGGCATGAGAACAGTAGGTGGGACACGGTTTCCGCTTGCTGCTTGCACATAATGCATCTGTTAGGGCCCTTGAAGCCCAACATTGCCAATCTGTCCTATGTAAGGATTTTCTTTTGTGATGCCAGCCAGGTGAAAACCTCAACCTTAGGCAGAACATGCTTACCCCAAAAGAGTGCATTTGGCCAATTCTACATTGACTCCACCCTTTCTTTAAGCTTGTAACCAATCTTAACCTTATACTCCCCATCCACTGAGGCTGCCCATCTCAAAGTGTCTTTCCCATCACCACCCGGTATCATTCTTTCCTTTAGTAGTACGCAAGGGCCAATTTTTGATCTTCTGGGGCATCGAGCTCGCCAGGGTCTTTCCAGGTCCACTGTTGCACCCCATTTCTCCAAACCTTCCTGCCATAGTCAAAGAATTTTATGCCCCAAACTCTATCTGCTATTGCCTTAATTTCTTCCAAATGAGCTAATTCTCCCATCTTGGGAAAACCTTCCTAGGATTCATTCTAGAAGGAGGCATTCTATCCATTGTGAACTTCCCATGTGACATGCTTCATAATGATATCTCTGCTTTCACAGATGAAGTTCCAGATGGCCAAGCCCTTTGGTGGGTCAAGTGCTCTAATTATGCTAACCAGATCATCTGAGTCCAAATACTTTCTCCTTAGAATTATTACCCACTTTTGGTTACCTGTGTACATTTTCTATACTAATTTAGCACCAAGCACCTGATTCATGATTTTCAGTTGCCGAATGCCAGTCCCTCCTGCCAGTTGGGGTTTGCACACCTTATCCCAAGCTAACAGTGGAATCTTATTTGCTTCTTCCGGTCCATTCCAAAAGAACTTCCGCATAATTTGGTTGAGCTAGGTAGAGATACTCTCAGGAGTCTTCATACAAGACATTGAGTAGATTGGGATGGTGGACAACACAACCTTTACCATAAGTAACCTACCTGCAAAAGAGAGCCATTTTCCTTTCCACAACTCTATCTTCTTCCTATAGTTATCTACAAGCCTTTCCCAATAACCAATTTAGTTGACCCCAACAAACAGAGGCATTCCAAGAAACCGACCAGGAAAGTTGGTAGGTCTCACTCCTAGGATTCGTGCTAGGATACGTTGGAGGCTAGGCTGGACATTTAGGAAAAATACTTCCAATTTCCTCCAGTTGATAGCCTGCCCTGAGGCACTGCTATAGTCATCCAGAATTTGCTTAATCTTTCTCGCCTCCATTCTTGTGGCTTGCTCGAATAAAATGGTGTCATCCATGAATTGCTGGTGAGTGCTTGCTCCCACCCCTAGAGTAGCCTCAATACCCTTCCAAGAACCTTCCATCCTAGCTTGTCCAATTTTCTTGCCTAGGGCCTCTTCCATAATGATAAACAGGAAAGGGGAGAGGGGGTCCCCCTGTCTTAAGCCTCAAGAAGAACCGATGAAGCCTTGGGCCACACCGTTGATCATAATTGAAAACCTGGGGGAGGCAATACAATCGCTAATCCATGCCACAAGATTTTTTTCAAAGACAAACCTACCCAAAACATCTAACAGGAATTGCCTGTCTACTCGATCATAGGATTTTAGGATGTCTAATTTTAGAACCATGCTTGGCAGTCGTAGTTTCCTTTCTGAATGAATCATTTCATGGGCCACAATTATTCCTTCCACAATGGACCTACCCGAGATAAAGCCGCTCTGCTCCTTAGAGATAATCCTATTGATCACCAATTTGAGTATGTTCGCTATTACCTTGGAGATAATCTTGTAAATCGTATTGCATAAGGAGATTGGCCTAAAATCCCCCATGCATTTAGCTTCTTTTTTCTTTGGAATGAGAGCAACGAAAGTATGATTCAACACTCCAAGCATCGTGGACTTTCTTCTAGATTCTTCCACTACTTTAACCGGGTCCTCCTTGATAATATCCCAGAATTTCTGAAAAAAGAAGGCAAGAAATCCATTTGGCCCTGGGGCTTTATCTGATCCAAGTTGAAAGGTTTCCTTCTTCACCTCATCCAAGCTAATCAGTTGGATGAGAACCCTGTTATTTTCTTCTGAAATTATGTTTGGGATTTCCCCTAAGAACTCCTCCCTCACCCTCCCATCCTGTTGAGCCTCTTGAGAGAACAGAGCTTCGAAGTACTTGATAGCCTCTTGACTAATTTCCTTCTCATCACTAGCAATGGTCCCATCATTTCTTTCCAAGGCAGTGATCCTATTGCTACTTCTATTGACCAGAGTTGTGTTATGGAAGTACTTCATATTCATGTCCCCTTCTTGAAGCCATAATTCCCTTGATTTCTGCTTCCAATGGCATTCCACCCTCGCCAAGACCTCTGATTGTTTACCTAGCAGCTCCTCTTTCAAGAAATCCTCCTTCCCCATGCCATTTGCAATTACTCTCTCATTGAGAGCCCTGAGCTCCTCCTCGATCTTGTCGCTCTCTTTAAAGATATTCTTAAAATGTTCCTTGTTCTAGACCCATTGTTTTGCTTTGATATGGGCCAACTTTTTCTGAAAGGAAAATAAGCAAGACTACTTGCCCACCCAGACCTCCTGTCACCACTAGGAAATTAGACCCTGTAGCTCCGGGTCTTGCAACCACATATTTTCAAAGCGGAAGGGGGAGCCGCCTTTAAATCCATCCTGCTGGATCGACAGTTGTATCAAAAAGTGGTCTGAGCCACTCCATGGTAGAATTGATGCTTCTAGAAAACTTGACACCTGGGACCATTCCCCTGCCACTAGGAATCTATCTAGCTTTTCTGCAATGTTCGTAAGGCCCATCCTTCTATTTGTCTAGGTGAAATTTTCATTTTTTGTCTGAATCTCCCTTAGTGAGTTGTTATCCACAAATTCCTAGAAATCTTGCTGAGCCCTGTATAATATTCTTATTCCCCCTTGTTTCTCCAAATTGTTCAAGGTGGCATTGAAGTCCCCTCCAATCAGAACTTTCTCCTAATTAAGCTTACCCAGGGAGATCGAAATCGACCCCCAAAGGGTTCTCTTTTCTGCTGTAGCTATAGGGCCAGACACATTGATTAATTTGAACTCTACATTGCCTTGCAACAATCTAACCGACACCAATAACCAGTGCTGGTTGGAATCAATGAGATTGCAACAGACTGTCAAAGGATCCCAGACCACACCCAGCCCGCCTGAGGCTCCAGTTGACTCCCTAAAGACCCCTTCCCAACCTCTCCAGAACTTCACCTTCTTCTCTTGTTCTTCCCTACTCCACTTGGTCTCCTGAATGAGCACAATGCCAGGTTTGTTATTCTTTATCTCGTGTCTAAAGTGACACCATTTGCTAGGGGCGTTTAAGCCCCTAGCATTCCAACTTAAAATTCTCATGATTCCCAATGAAGGGGAAGCCCCTTCCTGTTTCTGAGTATTGTTTTCCCCAACTTTGTTTGACCCTTGGCGGACCCTACCAAGGATAATTTCTCCTTATTGGATTTACGACCCCTTTGGCTGACAGACTTGATCCCTTGAGTCTTACACCCAGAAGGGATTTGCTGAATCCCTCTCTTAGCCAAAATGCCCCCCTAATACTCTTCGAAGCTACTCTCAGGGAATTTGATATGTATTCAATGAATTAATGGTAGAAGTGATAGCTTCATGGGTACGTAGGATTTCTAGTTGGTGATTTGAAATGATATTAATTTTTTTTTGAATTCTAGCCAGATTTAAATTTTTGTTATGATTATTGTTTTTTATGTTGATTTGTAAATAATACTATAATAATTACGTGTTTTAATGAAAAATTGCAATGCATAGTGAGCTTGAGAGTTTGTTTTTTTCAATTTTACAAGTAAATTCAGAAAAAGATTGGTTAATATGGACATCCAAGAACCAATAGTTTGTAAAAAAAAGATGAGAAATATAACATGTTTAAATATGTTTTGTTAAAATATATTTGCAACTTATTCAGTTAACAATGTCAACTCACTTTGAGTGCATGTCAACTCACTTTTAATGCAATAAGACATATATTTTGGATAAGAAAATATCCATTTGCAACAACCTTTTATTGGGTAGGTGGAAAAGATTATTTATATCATGGAAATAAGTTTATCATAATGCATTCACTTAATATTGTGAAGGTGGCAAATAAATGTCAAGTTGCATTCACCTAATATTGAGAAGGTGGCAATAAAAAAGTCTACCTATGATAGGACATATTTTGAATTTTATGTGAACCCATCTTATTATATTTAAAAGCATATTGGAAATTTTCATTGGCACTTTTATTTCCCAAAAGTGGGCCCCAGGCTGTCCAAAACTATACCCACGATAGGAGCTATGCCCATGATTGGCTCCTCTCCCTTGTCGTTCTTAGTGTTTTTCCATTTTTAGTTTTGTATTTCTCGTTCTTGTTCTGCCCATCATTTTCAAAGGATTTATCTATCGTTCCGTTCACATCCAACCACCCCCTCATTTCCTGTGTCAAAACCTTGGGCGTTATTATGTCCATTGAAACCTTGCATTTTCAAACTCCCGTGCACTCTTTTGTCCATCCAAAACCCACAGAAGCTTTGTTCGCACAGTGAAGATTGTTGTTTGTATTGAGTTCCTTGAACACCAATTGCTATTCGTTGTGAAGTGATAAAAGGTGTATGATCCTTTCCTCCATTCTTATGCAGTTTTAAAATTGTTTGCACTTTTCCTTTTAGTTTTATGATAATTTTTCTATTGAGATCACATTTCTTTGAGGCATTCTATAAAATAGTTTACTATTGGCATACTTGTCCTATAAACAGAACACAAATTAAAGCTTTTCAAGAAAAATCCCCCTTTCATTATGCTTTGATGGGTGTCAATACCCTGCTCCAAAGTGCCAATTTTACCACAAGTAAGGAGGATGTTGGTTCGCTGCAAAACAAGCTCAAGCTTCTACACGATAAATTTTTGAAATAGTAATTTCTATGACCCGAAAGCAAAATAAAATCTGTTCAAACGAAACAACATGAGAAGATTCCATAAGTAATTGTGGGTTTTGACAAGTTTCATATATGCTCCTAACGGAATGTTTGCATACCTTTTCCTCTTGATCTTCCTTTACATTCCCGCTCTCCATTTGCTGGGATTTCACAGAGTTGAGGCATGACTCCAGGATTCTTTTCATGGTCTCATAACTATCTTGGCTCTCTGCCATCATTTTAATAAGCTGAGTCTTTCTCATATAGAGTTTAAGACAAAGAGAACCATTATCTTCATTGATCTCAGAAGACGAGGCATCTGATGATGACCCAAAACTCTTGGAACAACATATTTTGTAAAATTAAGGATTGGTACAATCAAGCTTTCATTATGCTTTTATTTTCTAAAATTAAGGATTTCCAACAATAGTATCTGATTAAAATCTCTCTTTCATTATGTTTTGATGGGTGTCCATACCTTGTTCCAAAGTGCCAGTTTTACAGCATGTAAGGAGGATGATGGCAAAGGTTATGGAATTTGGCTTTATGCCTGCCAATTGCCTAGTTTGGGTGCTTTGTATATATTTCACATTTTGCATACATGCCTACAATGCAATTGTAACTATATAACATCTAACAATAATCCCCTTTCCTTTATCCTTTTATAGGTAAGGAAATTGAGCAACATTATCATCATTATGATTTATATAGCATTTTTATTACAAATGTGATTAATTTTGAATCTAGTGTAATTTTTGAAGTCTCTTTGAAAGCTGAAGATTGTCTGCTCATGTAGACAATAAAGGTTTGATTACTCAAGATTGTTTAATACATGTGTCTCACACATCAATCTATGAGACTAAATTACTCATTTGATACAAAAAAGAATTAAAATATATATGAATGAGTAAATGCTGAAAAGAAACTAAACATGTAAAGAAGGTAACCAACCATTGCCTGAATGACTGGTACTGCAAATGAATTTTCTCCTGATTGCCTTTCCTTGCTCCCTATGGCTCCTTGATCCCTAGGTGCCTAATGTCTGGTTGCCTGCATTGGGTAAAGAAATGGGTTAGAACACTAGGTTTTAAGAAATGAAAGGTTACATTATGAACATGCACATCTACCCATACATACATATGCTAATTCCTATGCACATCAAATGTAATTCCTATCTTAAGTGTCCATAAAGGCCAAAATAGAAAAACATTATACACACTGAAGGTAGGCATCTTATTTCTAACTTGTTTGTTTCATGTGCAACAACAGGTGCGATTAACTTAAATCAAATATGAGTGGGGATAAATGTGGCTCCCACAAGGGTTGAGCCCAGCTCATTATATATACACAATTTTTAGAGTGCATTTCAATGCACTTAATGCAGAACAATAACAATTTTTGCTCATTGAAATACTATCAAAGATTTAAGACAGATCTCAGGCTTGGGAGTGCAGTTAAAGAGGAACAACAATACATTATTTACTGAACTACTGCATCATAAGGAAAATATAGCTATGTATTGATCATATTGAGTTGTCAAAGATAATGGTCAAGAGCGAGTAGTTATGTTTGCTCAGAATAATAGTCCAGTTAGCAAAGCATGTAGAAGTCAAGACAATACTCAACCATAATGGAATGGCAATCTAAAAGTGCAAAAGAACTCCATGGGATTGCCTCAAGCACACTCAAGAGACGAAGAACCCGCAGACATCGATTCATTGAAACACCTCATTGGTGTTTACCAGGTATCGACATGTCATTTCTTCAAAATTTGATGAATCTTAATAAAGGAAAATCAAGCACAAAGAAACCCTTGAACACATCAACAAAAGTGATAAGAGGCCAATATAAATATGAAGCTACAGGAGAATATCAAATGAAGCCGCAGCCTGTGGAAATTTTTGGCAACCATTTTAAGCAAGACTGAACTTTGAAGAGGTGTAGATAAAAACCTTTGAGAAACAATTAGCCTTCAGTGGCATATAAAGCAACGTAGAGTTTACCCTGTTCAAAGGCCCTTAAACAAATAATGAGGCCATGGCTGTGGAAGGGTTTTTAAATACAAGAAAATCAAATACCTAGATAGCTGGGGTGTTCAAAGGTTCAGAAATGAGGAGTTTTATATAAAACCTCGATGGTTATAAAAGTTTGAAGGTCAAACTTTTGACAATTTTACAGAAAAGAAAAACCCTTTAAAGCTCAACAATGGAGGTCGACGAAATTCTAGATGGAGCCTATAAGGAAAATGGATGGCCATTATAAAGCAAAGCACCATTTCTTCATAAATATCAGAATAGGAAAAATAGATGCCAAAGTTCCTGCAAATTGAAGGTGCAGCCATGGCTAATAATGATACAAAGTGCTAATTACAAAACAAAAATCCCACGGTCTGTCACATACAGTATACCTTTGATATTCATGAGAGATAATGGATACAAAAGAGTTCTCATTTTATGCTAAAAGTTCAATTTCAAACTTTTGTATTCTAAAAAAAAATGCAATAAATAATGGAGAGTGCTTACCTAGCTGGTGGGGCCATTCTTATTTCTCCAATTTTCCTGTTAGGAGGTGGTTCCTCAAGGGTTTCAAGCATAGTTTCCATGGCAGCCAGGCAAGAGAAAGTCATAGAAAATAATCAATGAGTCAAGAAGGTATATGCCGCGACTTTTTTTTTTATAAAAAAAGCCCAGTTTACAAAGAATGAAAGGATTTATACTCAATTTTATTTTCAAAAGTCTTACCTCTATATTTTGTAAAGAGAGGAGCCAGTACAGCTTGAAATTCACCATGAAAAGCGACGATTGAGCTCTGTAGATCGCGACCATTAACAAAAAACTATGGTGAACAAAAATTCATGATGAAACTTCTAGCTATCAAACTCCAAAGCGCCCAAGAAGAAATAAGTGAAACAAAAAGAGGAAAACACCTCTGTAGCATCGAAATTCACCATATTCATGTCTGCAGAAAGCTTCATCGAAACCCTATGGCGGCGGCTCTAAGATTCTTCATGAAGCTTCTAAAATGAATGAATAGGATTGCTTTTCTTGTTTTAGGGATGTCAACCCTAATGAGTCGATGATTTGGCATTTTTTGCTTTTTATTTTCACAAAAAGAAAATACCAATTAAATCCCTTCATATGATTTTATGAATGCCACTTTCCCCTTTTCTTGTGCCATAAAGACTAAGTCTTATGACTTAGGTTTAAATTTTTCACTTTACAAGTGTATGGTCACCTTGACCATTTCATTTTGGTTCTTACGTTGAAGATATAAATTTTTATTTTTGCATTATTTATATTGTAAAATGTTTGAATTAAATGATAATTTATAAATCATTTAATTCAAGCATTATGTTTAAATGCAAAAATAGAATGTATGCTCAAATGCAGATAAGTCATTAGAAGCTTTGCAACGTATGATAATAAGGGAGGAGATATGATTGTGTGGATGACTTGCCTCAAAAGAAGGGAGGTTATTTTCAGTTTGGGAACACAAGGAGGGCATCTAGGAGCTAATTTATTGAGTTTTTATCTTAGATATGGTCAAATTGACCTTTTCAACCTTTTATGAGCTCTTTTAGAGAAGATTTACATGCTAGATTTTATGCTTTGTGAGTGCTTACGAAAATGAGGTTTCTAGAACCTTATTTTGTGGAGCAACTTAGGAGTTTGGCTACTTAGCCATTTTTGTAACTCATTTGACTCTGAGTTCTGATTATGCAAATTTGGAGAGTTAGTGATTTTTTAGCAATCCTTTCTCAACTTATGTATGCTTTGTAACTCATTTGGGGATATGAAATACAAAAGTTACCTTGGAAACCAGAGTTAGTCTTCTCTTACCTTCATTCTTCTTTGGGATTATGCAGGTTGTGAACTGTGGTTATTAAATTTGCATTTGAACTTTTAAAGTTGTGGAGTTCATCTTTCCTTCTTAAAAATATATGCAGATCAAGCCTTTTCATGAAGTATTGGTGCATAAGCCTACAAAATTTATGTTGTGTAGATACAATAACTATTATCAGTTTTCAAGTGTATGATCTATTTGTTTCATAATTCCTGTTAGTTAGGTGTATCACCGTAGAAATAGTGTTTTTACCAGTTTTCACTTTAAAGCTTTTCCTCTTCCCTTTTCCTTCAAAGTTAGTAGTTTAGGTGATATCCAAAGGAAGCCGGCCTTCTCCGGAGGTTTGGTCTTATCCAAGTATTCATACTTTTAAGATCATTCCCATGTTACACTAGATTGTTGAATTCTACATTCATTAGGGTGCAAAAATTCAAGTGATAAGACTAATAATGAAAATTTCCCCTTAATAAGGCAAGACATTATAATAGTTCCATAATAATTTAGGTAAGGAAATTTCCCCTTAATAATTTATGTACCTTAGAGCATAGACTTGTATCTCATTTTCTCATTGATTGCTATAAAACCACCCTAAATAATATTACAAGAAAGGAAGGAAGTTGGGTTGTTAGAAAATATAATAATACTACTATGGATAGTCCTTTTCTTCCAAGGAAGTCCCTGAGTCACATGGTATCATTGAAATCTATGAGGAAATCATGATAAAATTTGGAAGACTTTTAAATGAGGACAATTACATGAGTGATGACTATCATGGTATTAGAAAGACAATGAAGGGATTCCATTCAACAAGTCTTAATGCCTTAACCTTATACAAAGTACACAATACATTATCCCAAGGGTATTGTATATCTATAATCATAATAGACACAACTACTCATATGGTCATGACATCCATCACTATCTTTAATATTGCTTCAATGGTTCAATAATAATCATGGCACTTGGGACCTTGCTACCCTCAAGCTCTAACATTTACCTCTAGACATATTGATAATCATTATTACCTCAATGAGCTACCATAAATAAAAGAGGTATTATCATGATGAATTCCATATACCTAGTCATACATAGGACAATCATCTCCATTAATAATTCCATATTGTTGAAGCATTGGCATAAAGGTCTCAATATTTTATTCATAAATACTATCATAAAGATGGGAGAATCTATTTAAATATAAAATATTGTGAAACATATATAGTAATCTATCATCAAGGAAGGAGATAGTCATTGCAACATAACACTTTGGCATAGTTATATCATAATGAATTCCATGCACCTAGTCATACATAGGACAATCATCTCCATTAATAATCCCATACCATTGAAGCATTGCCATCAAGGTCTCAAGATTTTATTCATAAAGATGGGAGAATCTATTTAAATACAAAATCTTGTCAAACATATCAAGTAAGCTATCATCAAGGAAGGAGATAGTCATTGAGTATTACTTTATATTATTAGTAATCAAACCTTTTGGTAGTATTATGATATCCATATTAGTATTATAATGGTCTAAAGACATGTTTAATGGTCTCAAGTGTCATGATTATCATATATATAAATAGCTTATGGAGATGATTGGGACTATTATGATATAACTCTAGGTCCATAAGCTATTATCATGATGACTATCAATTTCCTTGATGAAGGGTAGCCAGTTCCCAAGTGCCATGATTATCATTGAAGCATTGTCCTATGGTATTAGGTGCTTTGTATATACTTCACATTTTGCATACATTTCTGCAGTGCAATTGTAGCTATAACATCTAACAATAATCCCCTTTCTTTATCCTTTGATAGGTAAGGAAATTGAACAACATTATCATCATTATGATTTAGCTAGGATTTTTATTACAAATGTGATTAATTTTGAATCTAGTGTGGTTTTTTAAGTCTCTTTGAATGTTGAAGATTGTCTGCTCATGGAGACATTAAAGGTTTGATTACTCAAGATTCTCTAATGATAACATTTCTTCCATGAAATTTTGACTCTAATAGCTATATTAATAGTCCTTTGGTAGTTAAAACATGATTATCACCCTAAATTAATTGTTATAATGGGGCATTATAGCGCCCATGGATTGGTGAAAACATTATGGCATATAGGCAATTTTTTACTATCACAAGATTGGTGTGACTATTCTTATGACTGTAGTGTAGTAGTCATTTTAGGATAATTTTTTATGATTACACAATAAATTGAAGTAATAACTATGCAAAAGTGTTATGTTGCAATGGCTATCTCCTTCCTTGATGATAGCTTACTTTATATGTTTGACAAGATTTTGTATTTAAATAGATTCTCTCATCTTTATGATAGTCTTTATGAATAAAATCTCGAGACCTTGATGACAATGCTTCAATGGTATGGGATTATTGGAGATGATTGTCCTATGTATGACTAGGTGCATGGAATTGATCATGATAATACCTCTCTTATTTATGGTAGTCATTGAGGTAATGATTATTATCAATATGTCTAGAGGTCAATGTTAGAGCTTGAGGGTAGCAAGATCCCAAGTACCATGACTATAATTGATACTAGTAATGGGAATTTCCCCTTAATAAGCTAAGAAATTATGATAGTTCCATAATAATTTGTATATTTCTTGAATATTATTGGTTATCATGATGCTTTTGAATTGAGAAGATACATATAACACAACATACTATAATAATGTTTCTAAGATTAAAGATAGTGATGATTGTCATGAGCATATGAGTAGTTGTGTCTATTATGATTATGGCTATACAATACCCTTGGAATAATGCATTGCGTAGTTTGTATAAGGCTAAGGCACTAAGACTTGTTGAATGGATTCCCTTAATTATCTTTCTAATACCATGATAGTCATCACTCATGTAATTTTCCTCGTTTATAAGTCTTCCAAATTTTATCATGATTTCCTCATAGATTTCAATGATACCATGTGACTTAGGGATTTCCTTAGAAGGAAAGGACTATCCATAGTAGTATTATGATATTTTATAACAACCCAACTTCCTTCCTTTCTTGTAATATTAATTAGGGAAGTTTTATAGCAATCAATGAGAAAATGAGCTACAAGTCTATGCTCTAAGGTACATAATAATCATGAATATTACTATGTCTTGGCATCCTTCATTACTAATATGAGGGCCTTATCATCGAAGAAAGCTAGTTTATAATTTCACACTCAATAAAATCAAACAAGGACAATTCTATTTGTTTATATTATAAGAATTGTATTTGTTATTCATGATAATATTTTGACTTTATGACAATGTTATCTTAGTGACACTAGATGTATTTTGGGACTATCTCCTCTATATGTGTGTGGTAAGAATTTTTAAGTGATTTTAAATTATCATGAAAAGCCTATTAGGTGATACGAGACTAGCCAATTGGTGATTACTATCCTATAAGAGAAAAATAGTAGAGTTTTACATGAAATGATCTTAGTCTTGATACTAGCATTTATGAAATAGTCCTCTTAGTTTTTTTGGTTGACTTCTAATTGATGTCTAACAACAAGGTGGAAACCTTCGTAATTTAGTATTTAATGAAATCCTATGTAGAACCTATTATTTTTATTGTTGATTATGATAACCTTAATAAGACTATCTAGGCACATGACCATCCTAGAAGATTTATAGTATCCTTAATAACAATAACTATCCTAAATGTTTATGACTTTAATGATTTCTCAAGAGTATCCTTTTGTCCTATTGTTGTTCTCTATGATGGAATAATGATAATATATAGGAAGTTGAGTGAGCATCTAGCCTAATTATGATAATAACCTAGCTTGATTGTTATCTTATGGAAACATAGGTACTCTTACTAGCTGCTATGAAAGAATTATAACTCATGTTGATAAGTAGCATAAAACTTGTAGAAGTGATGCATGAATATATTTTATGTCTTTCCATGATAAAATCCACTTAATTTTAGTCTTGTTTGTATCATGGATATTATTATGGAAATGTTGACCTTTAAATAAGTATTCCAAATACACAAAGAAAATCAATTTATATGATCCTACATGGTTATGCTTGCATGCATGCTAAAAAAAAATCACTGTACTAAAATGATATATATTTTTTTTAAGAATATCACAAAACTAAGCCCTTGTAATTCTATCTTTTCCCATGGTTGAAGATGTATGAATCTACAACCTATTTTATCTTGATTTCTTAAAATATTAGAACAAAAAATAAGATGCTTCAAAAACATTTCCATATTCCAACACCAATTACATAGTAAAAATATAATTATCTTAAATGCAACAACTATAGAGGGAGTTTGATATCATACATCACATGTGTCAAACCTTGTTGTAGGTGTTAGGCATCAATTAATTTCCTCATATGACTTTATTAAAGGTTATGAATCCTACTTGACAACTATAGCTCTGCCATGATAGCTAGGTGAGGGTTTTCAACACATACTAGACTATCAATTTTTGCCCTAAAAGTATTAAAAAATAAAGGTAATTAGTGATCTACTAAAGGGAATCTAATGGTGCATTCAAGGTATGTCATATCCAATTCTCCTTGTTCAAACCTTCATTATAAACTATTGTCTTGTCATCCTTTAAATTTAAATTATTTGAACCAAATATTATTTTCAAATATACTAAAGGGTTTCAATGCTTCAAGGAGGGTTTGCAAAGGTTGTAGGTACTCCAAAATAGCTTCCAAGCTATTTCTCGGACTATTTAATGGTTTTGTGAGAGTTTTAAGGGGTTAATCTCATGGTGAGTTCTTAGAGAGTTTTCTAATGTATGAATGATAGTAACATAACATAAAATTGCCATGATTACAATCTCAACACTCAAATTCTCTAATTTCAATCATCAAGTTGCCACAATTATGTGAGATCAAGTATGATATTTTCTAGTTTAAAATACTTTATGGAAATTTACTCATATATATATATATTTATTCAACTTGTTACAGATCATAAAAACTTAACTTGATTAATTTTAGAAGCATCCCTAAACTAAGGACAAAGAGAACTTGCACACTACAAATATTTTATTTTTTAAATTAGTGAAGAGATTAATAGTGCAATACAAGTTACTTTAAATTTCAACAACTGGGTAATTCAACTTGAGGTTTTAGGATTGAACATACAAATGCACATAAATAAATAAGAAGAAATTAAAACCCATTCATGAGAACTTTCCTTGAGAAATTCAAACCCATTAATACATTTTAGAACATTCTTTCCAAGAACAAAGAAAGGAAATTGTTAAAAACTATTTTTAACACTCGTGAACACATTCATGACAAGAATCATTTCATATCTCTAACCCGTAACCATGAAATGCAAATGCATGTAGTGGGGACAAGCTCTGAAACACAGTGAAGGCTCTTAGAAAATCATACACGTGATTTGTGAATAACACATGGTCTTAAAATACCTTCTTCCAAAATCATAAACACATGAAAATATCTAATATGAATGACCAACTAGGGATTTCTAGAAGCCTTTAGATTATTTTGAACATGTCTACTATTAACCATAAGTCAAAATTTCTATTCAAATGAAAGAAAAGTCATTTTATGACATGTTTCTACAGTTTAATATTCGTACAAATCCTATTATGCATTTTTGATATTGAAATTAACCAAATCCTTGTCATATTAAAATTTAATATTCATTATTGATTTCACTTTTACAATCATTGCCAACAACAACATTCAATATCCTTAGGATCTTTACCTCTAATTTTGACAATGGGCATAATTGCAATAATTAAACCTAGCATGTTTTGAATGGTTATCAAATGTGTCTAGAATTTCTACCAAGTGTGTTATCATGTGTGGACATTTTTAATTAGATTCTAACATTTTGTTTGTCTACTAGATGGGCGTTGATTGGTCTTGCATCATGGACGAAGGTGTTCAACACCCCCTAGTGGAAATTTTTCCTACAAAGACCTTCATGGGAGACATATGTCCTTGAAGGATCACATTTGTTTTTAGCTTGGATTGAGGTTGATAGAATGATTGAATTTATTGAGGGAGAAATTTTAAGACAATTTCACAAGAGTCACACAAGGAAACCCACTCTTTCTTCTAATACAAAAACTAGGATTAATAGTCATTTGAAATATAACATGTAAAAATAATATGTTATCTACAAATGTTTATACTCACTATTGTGAAGTGCAAGACTGTCTCTAATAATTAGTTAATTGCATGTATTAATAGTTTGAATATTATTTATGATTTGCATAGGTATTGGTGTGTGTATGGACCAAACGACTATAGGGAAAAAGATGCAACACCTATTGATCCTTCCTTAGTTACCAAATTACAGAAAGGTAGTAACCTAGTCGTAAAAATACACAACATGCTTGTACCTATCATTTTAGCACAAAAACCATGGTTCATAGGCCAAACTATTATTGATATGGTACCACTAGGTTGAAAATGTGGACAATGAAGACATACCTTGTCATAGTCAAATAAAAATGAGTTTTTGGGAACAAGGTCCTTCTTTGTGTCATATATTAACAAACAATTGCATCAATCAGTGGAGTAATTGTTATTGCTTGGCATGCCTATAGATGTAGTACATAAAAACATAAGAAAATTGTGCATGATAAGATGACCATGTTGAGGGTCAATCTTCTAGGGATGATTTTCTTACCAGTAATTGCAAATATTGATTGTAAAATTAAGGCATCAAGCTACATGGATGATAGTAATGATGCTCTTTTGGTGCAACAATGGGTTTTGGAAAACCCCAAAAAGTGGTTTACATATCAAGAGTATAATGCCACTATTATTGATGGAGATGGGAAAATTCCATTTGTTTTGGGAATTCAATAGCCATACCAACTTGACTAGATGCTTCAATATAGCTACAACAACATATTAGCCATGGATTCTACATTTGGTACTAGTGCAATGGAGGTATGTTGTGTACTTCTTGGTATATTTGAATTGAAAATGTTTACACTCAAATAGTATTGATACATTGTACCTTATGTCTTACAACAATTTCAATTGTATACGATGCTTGTGTTTGACTCAAAGCATATTGGGGTGCTTGTGGCATGGATCATTATGTCTAGGTCTTGTGCATATGATATTGCATATTGGATTCACATTCTTCTCCAAAAAGTTCACTTGAAGAATATTGATTGGAGACTAAACATATTCATGGTGGATGATGTAGTTGTCGATATCAAAGCTATCAAATGTATTATTTTTCATTAAAACTTTCTACTTTTTGTAAATATTTCAATACACCCATGGAAGAATATTAAATACTGAGTAAAATTAGTCATGATGCAGAGAAGTGTTTTAGTGTGATGTATATCTATGCTCTTGGAATGTTAGACATGTGTGGCTGAAGAACTTGATCACAAAGGTCAAAAATAATGCAAATAGATGAGAGAATGGTTGATGAAAAAACTCAAACACAATAAAAAATCTAGAAATTACAAATCTTCAGCATTATGGATCGTGGAAATCTCATAGCATTAATAGACTTGGATATATCATGCATCACTCAATAAATGAGGATTCTATGAGGAATTAGGTTCACAAATTTATTAAAGAGTTTAGATATACACAACCTCATTCATTTAATATTTTAAGGGACGGTTGTCATGCCTTAATTTTCACACTTAGAACATAAACACAACCTACAATTTTTTATTTTATTGTCAAATGATGCTATGCATTACTAGTTTTAAGTTCTAGATGTCGATACTACCCTTGGCTCCAATTCTAAATTTACTCAGGACTCATTAATTTTCCCACCTAACATAAGGGGAGGAACAATATTAGTGCAATCTTCTATAATAACTCAATCCATTTAAAACTAAATAACATAGTCTCTAATCATTCTTGACAAGAATAACAAAGGATCTAACCAGAAAGTTTGCCTTACAAACATTAACTATTCCATTGTTATGTTTTGTTTAATTCTGTAGCATGGATACCACTATTTAATCATGATCATTGTTAATGGGGAAGCCAAATTTAACCATGCTTCTGATATCAATGCCAACTCTATGTATTCCCGTCTTACAATTGATATAATAAAATTAATATTTATGCAATATCAACATTTAATTATGATCACTAGAAATCTTATCATTACATTATTCTCATTAATTATTAGATTAAACTTAGTGTAATTATCATATTAATCTTAGAGTTTAAAATTAACATTTTATTTACTAAAATTTTCCTTAAAATATTGAAGTCTATATTCCATAATATCTTCA
This sequence comes from Sequoia sempervirens, assembly GCA_007258455.2. Taxonomy (NCBI): domain Eukaryota; kingdom Viridiplantae; phylum Streptophyta; class Pinopsida; order Cupressales; family Cupressaceae; genus Sequoia; species Sequoia sempervirens. Next base: position 26,150 of record VDFB02268910.1, on the reverse strand, counting down.
CTAAAGTAACTCGATATCATTAATTTTATCTCATATTCCTATTATCGTTTCTCAATTACTAATGTTGACATTTCTCAATATTGGTATTACTATCATTATTATTTGTTTTATATATTGGAATTATCTACTATTGGTTATACTAAATAGCTCTATTTAATATTACCACAATTCTTACTAAAATTTCATGTACCCATCTAATATCTCCCATGATTACTTACATTTATATTACAAACTACCTTTTTGAACATATATAATAAATGTCAATGCAACATAAACAATTATGTAACAATGTTGACAACATAATCAATTATTATTATTTTCAATTGTCAATACCATTAATATTAGAAATATTTCTACTAATAGTATTATTATTAGTGTAAATCCTAATATTTAATGTTATGAACATATTTACAATATTTCCTCCAAATTGTGAGAACTATCACATGCTAATATTTTCCATAATTTATTAATGAATTCATTAACATATAAATATAATATTATTTTCCTATATATATATTTTTAAATCATAATTAAATAACAAATAACATTTTTCTAAATTTTGTTGATGAAATAATTAATAATATAACACCCATCAATATATTACTACTTTAATTAAATATTAAATTTCACTAACTTAATTAATAAAATGATAAATAAATTATTTAACAATCATTAACTTTTGACTAACTTTCCTACCTTATCAATATTTAATAACTTTATTAGATAATTGGGACTCCCTTCAAAATTATTTTATGAAATCTAAATCTCACACACACACTTGTTCCTTACTTTTAGGCTTAGGAATTTCATTTCCTTAAAAGTGTTAGGGGCTGAATTTTAAGGGAATTAGTCCCCCTTCCATTCCCAAGTATATCTCCCACTCTTTTGTTTAAAATTAAATGAAAAAATTTCTAGTCACATGATACCAAAACCACAATTTAAGGGGATAACTTCTTTTTAACATGAATATTATTGTTTTCCATGTGATATTTTTTTGCAACATGTTTAGGGTGATCAATGACCATTATTTAATGATTATGTGTTAACATTATATTAATTTTATCCAAATAAATTGAGGTGGAGGCACATTTCTTGGCTTGTCACCGTTAGGCAAAAAAGTGATTTCATTTTAATGTTAAGCAAAATATACTTATTATTATTATAAGGGTCTTGATCATATTTTTTCTTTTAATAAAGATACCAAAATATCGTAGGAATTTGGCCGCAACTTTCAATTTAATCACATACTCTAAATCTTCTGCTGCCAGGTATAAATCTTCTCCTACTATTTCCCAAATTTTTTGAAAGAAGCAAGAAGGAAATCCATCCAGACCTGGCGATTTGTTTGGATTTAGTTGAAAAGTCACCTTTTTCACCTCTTCTCTACTTATTTGCTTAAATAGCATTTTATTTTGTTCTTCCCCTATGATCTTTGGAATTGAAGCTAACAATTTATTCCCGACTTCCTCATTATTCCTCGATGGTCTGTTAAGGATTGCTTGGAAAAAATTTACTGCCTCCTCATTAACTTCCTCCAATGACTGGGCTATCGATCCATCTTCTCTTGTTATGGTTGTTATTCTATTCCTACTCCTATTGGTTACTATCATTCTATGAAAGTAGTTTGTATTGCAGTCACCTTCCTTGAGCCATGTCTCCTTTGATTTTTTCCTCTAGAAGCATTCTTCTCTTTTCAAGATCTCTAAAAATTCTTCTTTAAGGGATTTTTCCGTCTCAAAGTCCACCCCATCCATTCCTTTATCTATGATATGTTCATTGAGAGAGCATAATTCCTTTTCCACCTGATCTTTCTCATGAAAGATAATCTTGAAATGTTCTCTGTTCCACTCCTTGAGTTTATTTTTCACATAGTTCAATTTTCTACTCAGAATATATAAACAAGAATGATTCCCTAATTGGGGTTCCTTCCACCATTTCTTAATCAATTATGGAAGCTTTTCATCTCTGATCCACATTTTCTCAAACTTGAATGGGTAGCCTGCAGGGGCTACGTCTAGCTGTATTTGCAACTGCATTGGGAAATGATCTGAGCTTGCGAGTGGCATCATATGTTTGGTTGCTTCTTCCCCATTCTCCAAATAGGAAAAATCTATCCATCCTCTCAACTATGTTTGTAAATCCTTTCCTTCTGTTGTCTAGGTAAATGATTGTTATCTACAAACTCCTGGAAGTCCTGTTGGACTTTTGTAATTCTCTCTATCCCACCTCTCTTTTCTTCACAGTTTAGGGTTGCATTGAAGTCTGTTGCTATGATTCCTTTTTCTCCTCCGAGGATCTATATGGCCTGAGAGATTTGTTGCGAAACTGTTATTTTCTCTCCTGTTTGGGTAGGGCCGTAAGTATTGATTAGTGTAAATTGCTCATTACTTTGTAGCACTCTGCATTTTATTGCTATCCAATTCCTATTTTCCTCCAGCAGTTCCCCAAATATTGTGAGTGGGTTCTAGATAACACCTAGCCCTCCTGAAGCCTCATCCACCCTTACATAGCAACCTTCCCATTGTTTCCACCATTTCATTCTATTTTTTATTTCTTTTGTATCCCATTTTGTTTCTTGTAGTATGAATATATCTTCTTTGGATTGGTCAATCTAGCGCTTGACCATGCACCATGTGTTAGGGGTGTTTAAGCCCCTAATATTCCAAGTTATGATTCTCATTGTGGCTAGGGAAGGAGAGCCTCCTTCCCTTTCCATATTTTTGTTTGGCCTACCGCATTGGCTGCTATTTCCAGTTTAGCTTTATTGGTTTTAGGGACTCTCTTCCCCTTCCCTTTTATGTTTGGATTTTTTAGTTTGGATTGGGTTTGTTCCAACATTCTTTCCTCCCACAGCTCCCCTTCTTTAGCTTCCTCTGCATCCTCCTCATCTAATTCCCAATCTTCGCCTGATTCATATTTGAATGAGAGTTTACTTCCTCCCCCTTTTCCCCTTGATGATACTATTGATATGCATAACCTTCTTTAAAATTTGTTCCTTCCTTTTCCTCTAATTCCTCTGCTTCTCTTTATTGAGCTTCCTTGGGCTCCTAGCTTATGATTTTTGGGATCTTTCTGTTACTCAAGACTTCTCCTATTTGTGTTGAAATGACTTTTTCCAAGTCTTTGGTATGCTTCAAGAGAGTGCTCAAATCCTTTTGAGCTTGCAAGGTTACTTCTTCAACATTTGACATTTCTTGGCTTGAGATTATATTTTTTGTCCATTCATGGTCTCCCAACTTTCTCTTTTTGGAACTCTTTTTAGACAGTTGTTCTAGGCCTTCACCCCTTGGTACCAGCTTGCCTCCATTTCCACCAGAATTCTCTAATGCTCTAATTATGATATTTTTCTTGCAACCCATGGGATTATCCACTTCCACCGTGCCAGAGCTTCCATTCCTGATATCCTCCTTGAAAAGACACTTCCCTATCTTATTGACTTCACTCTTGGCTACTTTCTAAATCCAAATCCCAAACTCTGAAAGGATTTCCAGGCTTTTGTAAATCCCTACACCTTCCTCAATTTCTACCAGGATGTTTGCCTCTGCATCTTTTTTCCCATTTATGAAATCTTCATCTATTCCCAAGAAAACTCCTAAGGAGTCACCAATCTTGGTCATGGCCTCCACACTCCAATATTCTGATGGGAGGTCAATTAGTTTTAGCCATGTTGGGGTTTGTTTGATCTTGTAATGCCATGGGTCGAAGTTGGATTCCTATTTTTTGCAATGAAAGCTATGACCATTGAAGAAAAGGAGTTTTCCAAATACTATTTGCTATTTTAGATCCCAATCTATACATTCTATCAAGTAAAAGGCATTAGGAAGTGGTTTGATGCTTACCCGATCTTTAAAGTTTTGTTGCCACTAGTCCATGATTTCTTCTTTCAGATCACTTGGACCACACCATTTCGCGAAGAAGGCACAATCGCGCAGTCTCTCCACTCTTCCCTTAATGATTTCTGCCGACATTGAGAAAAGCTTACTGCCCAATGGTTTAGCATTTGCTTCCGACCCTCTTTCATTCCTTCTTTTTCTGCCAAAAAATCCTCCCTTTCTCCAATTTCGTTTGGGGTTGTGGTGATTCGAACCTCTTGGTGGTCCCTTGTTATTCTAGTGGGCTCCATAATACTGGGAATTATCCTTGCGAATGTGATCTTCTCCCGGGCGTTTTCCTTGGGAGCTTTGATTGTTATTGTTGTTGTTCTTTCTTTGCCACGATTCTTCTTTACTGGGGTTTCTATTTCGATGAGTTTTCCTATCCCTGGTGGCACTCCAATGTCTTGCCGTAGGTGCCCTAGGGTTTTCATTTTTCCTGAACCGCCCACTCCTGAAATTGCCATTGTTTAAATTTTCCTTTTGATTCCATCTGCCCGGATTTTGTTTACCCCAACTTCCTCTCTGTTGATCACCATGGAAGCCATTCCTCCAACTGTTCTGATTTTTTTTACTTCCATAATATTCTTCCTAATGTTGATACTAGGGATTTCCTTTATTGATCCATCTTCCATTTGAAAACACCCATTGAGGAATATGGGTAGCCTCTTTCTCCTTTGCTGATTCAAAACCTACTTTGCCCAAAATATTTTCCTCAGGTTTGTCGCCCTATCTCATTTTCTCCTGACCATCTGCTTCCTGGTGCATTTCACCTTCTGCAAAATTTAGCTCTGATGCTCCATCTTGCGCCATTTAAAAATTTTGGGTAAGCAATCTCAATTGTTGACATGGTAGAGAGTGATCTTGTGTGGTTGAACCTTGGTTGTTCGCACTACAAGCAAGAAGCCCCAGCATTTCACCATAGGGTCTCCCCCAATCTCAATTTTTGACATGGTAGAGATTGACCCCGTGAGGTTTGAACCATGGTTGTTGGCACTATAGGCAAGAAGCCCCACCATTTCACCAAAGGGTCGCCCATTGACTACTTGGTTGGCACCATTTGGATGTTTGTAGCTTGACCTTGAAGCTTAAACTGCACCATCCTTATCTTTCACATTAGCATTTTCTATGATTATAACTTCTAGAAATAAATGTAACATAATGACTTGAATTCAAATCTAATTTGGTGTGTCAAAAATTATATTCCAACATCCTAACTTCTTTATTTTACTTACCTCCATAATTCGCACTTGACTTGATCCTGCTTACAATTGTACGAGTTAGCATGCTCAACATTTTCACATCTATCACTCTAATCGAATTTCTTCATTCTTCCTAGATGAAATATTTGGCCATGATGCATTTTTTTTTACATAAAAGAAGGCTTATAATATGAAGATGTCATTCATACGTATAAAATAGAATTTAGGACAAAAGGGTTATGTTTAAGGTGACTATTATCTAAACCTTTAGAGTCATTTATCTTGGTAATGCACCAAAAGTTACAATAACCTTGGCCTTGTTGTAAATAAAGTACAATTAATATCTTAATCACATCAAATTGAATGAGTGACAATGCAAGGATTAAAACACTTATCAATTCCATCTATGCAAGTACACCATCATAAGGAGGATAAGAAGTCTTTCTATAACGATATAAATAAAAAATGACCCAATCATATCATTTGATGTTCTATGATGTCATTCATATGCATTCATGTTTAAGAAGGAAGTGTATAAGACTTTTTACAAGAATCTACACATCATTGCTATCACTTGCACAAATAATCACTTGCTCTAACCGCTAGACACTACTTCTCTAGCTATTTCTAAAGTTGAGTTTACATACTAAAGCATCATTCAATTATGCAAAATTTTAATATCATGCTCAATTTTAACCAAAACCTAAATATATGATTTTTCTTTGTTTCCTAATGATTGAGACCAAATATAAGCTCTCATTTATCCACATAGATCATCCTACAAGAACATATCCAATTACACTAAGTAGCTTACATCATATAACTCCAATCAAAACAAAAATTGCATAATTCATCAAATTGACTTGTCCAACTATACTAACAGGACTCGCCAAAGGAAGCATGATGATTAATAACTTATGCATATATGGCTAGGCCTTACAATGATGGTTTGGCATACTAAGTATGTGGTCTAGATGTTTTCATACATTAAAGCATGTAGGGTAGGAGACAAATGGTGCCATAGAGTCCTACCACTCACGCCTAAAGAGACGATTCTTGAAAACTAATGTAGGAGCATCCAATGGTGTAAGGGAAATCTTGCATCACCCAAAAATAGCTTTACTTTTATTTAGATTTTTGTAGATGTTTTTGCATTTCTAGATACCCTTTTCTTTGAATAAGAGTTCCCAACTTTCAGAACTGCTTTTCTAATTTTTCTGCTCAACTACTATTTTTAGCAGTTTTGAATTTGAAGGTGTGAGGAGGCAAAAATTTAAGGGAAGGTTCAGGACAAAAAAATAAGCACTTTGGTGAAAGAATCAGGTCAAGATCATTCATGGTTTGAAAGTTATTCAAGTTTCAGTTTTTGCTTTTTGCCTTGAAAAATCTTTTGAGTCTAGTTTAAGGCACTAAATGGTCTCGTACGAGCCCAAAAATTGTCAGAATCGGTGTAGTTGGTTCTTAATGCATTCTTCACTTCGAGACCTTTCCAACGATTCAAAAGGTTTGAAAAACGAAGTCCTAGATCAAAAGTTATGGCTTCCGGAAGTTGGTCAATTTTTGGAAAATTGCCAATTTTTGAATTAGGACTCAATTTTTGAATTTCAAATTGTAATTTTTGGCGCCAGACCACCAAAACTCATAATTCAAATGTGGTTTTGGCTCCAAGACTGAAAATGAGCTATTTATGGGCGGGGGTTTTCTAATTTTTGTAGCTTTTTGGGAAAAGAGCGAATACTGGGAAAATGGAATTTTTATGTAATTTTTTGTAATTTGTATGTATTGTAGAACTCAAGGATTTCAGATCCTTTGCATGTAAGAAGTCCATATTTCTGAATAAAATATTGTTCTCTATTTTGTGTGTGTTATTCAATATCTCGAGTTAGCTCCCTCGTCAAAAACTGTCAAGCGTGATGTAAATTGTTGTGTTGATTGGTTGGTACATCAACTAATAACACATGTTTATGTCTATTATTGGTGGGTGCAAGTCAACAAGAAACATGGTTTCTATAGGAACTTTGATATTGAGATGATTGAAAATACATCTTGGGTTCAAGCCTTGCAAATTCCAAATGATCATGTTACATTCAATGACACTGATGATCTCATAGCATGGGTGACAAGTGAAAGCAATCCTTGTTTTCAATATGAGGTGTATAGATCCTCACCTGATCAATGTATGTGCTCTTGCAACTTCTCAATACAAGGAAACATGTGCAAGCATGTGATCAAAGTGAACTTGATGAGGGAGAGACGACATCTCTCTAACTTGCATGTAGACCTTGATAATATTGCTAATACAGTTGATTCTATATTAGACGAATGTGCTCCTCTCATCATTTGGTAGTCGACAAAAATAATTATTTTATTCTATTGGTATATCATTCTTTGCAAAAAAATGTGTTTTAAATGTGTTGCAATGTCAATTTAGGAAATTGATGAATTTGATGGGATTATAGGTAAGGAAAATTGCCAACTCTTGGAGGATTATTTTGTGCATGCATAGGTGACATTATAACCACATTTTTCTCATTCCAATTCTTGTTAGTTTGATTAGTAATTTTTGAAATATGTCTATTTTTATTTGTAGACTATTGACAACAGAGATGAACATGCAGTGATAGAAATGAAGTTGCAACTAATAGACAAGTTTCAAGGAATTTTAACTCACACATCTAATTTGGAAACACTTACTTTCATTGATAATATTTTAGAGGACTTATCAAACAAGTTCAAAAGTAGACATATCTCATCGTAGCTTGGATTAAACTATCTAAGTGTGCATCCATTTTTCCCTGTACAAGATGGATTTGGTCACACTCTTCATTGACAAAAAGACTTGATTAAGTGCATGAATGTGAAGAGAAGGTCAAGTATCTCCAACAAAACACCTATGTTTCCACAAATTCCATGAAATCTCAAGCGTTGAAATTGATTTGATGATCTTGATAGGGATAATGAATGAGACAAGGATCATACCCAATACAATGAACACAATTTTGACATGGTTGACAACACATAGTTTGGAAGCATGCAAGATACTATTGCAAGCACACATTATTTTATTGAAAACACATAGGATAGTGTCATCATACTCAAGTTTAGTTGTGTACTAGAATCATTTTTAAGACTTTGGAATGCTATAATACTATTTTGAATGTTACAAACATAATTGAAATATTTGTCAATTTTTAATTAGTTGAATTAGGGGATATGGAAAACTATTATGGTGAATTAGGATCTATATATAATTTTTTTAAATTTTTGATGCACTAGAGTTAAGTTATATCAGATGCATAAAACAAACAACTATATATCAATTCAAATCCATTCATGGGAACATATCTAATATGAATGGCCAACTAGGGCTTTCTAGAAGCCTTTAATTATTTTTAAACATATCTAATATTATCCATAAGTCAAAATTTCTACTCATATGAAACAAAAATAATTTTATGATGTTACTAAAGTTTAATATTCATACAAATCCAGTTGTGATTTTACAATCAATGTTCACATTGACATTTGAAATCCTTGGGATCTTTACTTGTAATTTCTTAGATGTTCTTCTTTGTATCTAACCTACTTCTATTATTTCCAACAAGCTACCATATTGTGTTCTAGACAATGCAAATTCTTAAATTTTCCTTGATATCCATTTTTGAATCTAGTAGTAGTTGGTGAATTAATTATAAAATGTTCCATATGGGTGAAGCCAACTAAAGAAAACAATGTCTAGGCCATAGTTCCATTGACTTTTTTATGATACCCAATTGTAATTCTCTAAATTTGATTTATATAATTTCCATATATTTTCTCTTTTTTATGACAATGTCATTATTAATATATGGGAGTTTATAAAAGGACATCTTTCCCTTTCCATTGTAAAATTGTGTACATATAATGTCAAAATTTCTTTAAGTATTATAAGATAAAGCTTCTACTAGTTAGATATGTAGGGAGATTGTATATATTACCTACATAGCTATAGATCTTGATGATTATGCTAGCTTTCCCAAATAACTAGTCACATTTTCTAGTAGTTTTGATGATTTGGTAGGATTTTACAATACTTGAATGGTTTGGTCTTTGATGAGGTTGATAGAGGGTAGGAGGAACCATTCTATATATTTGTATTAGCATGAGGTCATATGTAGATATGTAGTCTATAAGATCACTAGGTGATATCCAGGAATTGTATGACAAAGCTTAAGGTTAAGGTAAGGATATAAGAGGTAATGTTTATTGATGAAAAATCATATTTATTAGGATTGAAGGGTAATTTAACTTCTTATTAATTTTTAAATACTTTAGTTGCACGATTATTTGATCATCTAGGAAACCTTATAAACCTATCTATAAAATTTATCTTAGTGATGTTTTAAAGAGTATTTTCAGTATTGTTAATTATATGTTTGAAACAATTTGCATGTACAAAATTATTGAAGAAATAATCAACCATTTTCACATAATTTCAACATGCTTTATCAAAAGTTCATAATTTGTAAGTCAGTTTTAAAAAATTTGATAACATGCATTTAGTTAAAATTTGGTAGCATATATGTGGTTTTTTAAAATGTATGACAACATATATCTTTTGGTATAAAAATGTGAAAGCTAGTAAATTTTTTAATGTAGGCGAGCAAGATGTCACATAATGCACCTAAATGGGTATCTAGTTGGTTGTCCAACTATCTTTTTCGTCTTCCATGGAATGTCCTCCTTCGTATAGAGGAATTGACTGCCTCTATTGGTTGAAAGACAAGATGGTGAATAAAATTAACATAAATGGACCAAGGATTAGTCTAAGCTATCATGATAAATGGTTCACTATGCAACCCCTTGTTATGTATGAGTGAGAACACATGATTTTCAAAATAAGAGTGTTGAATGTAAAGTCGACTGCATGTGTACATACATGTCTTGAAAGTATATGTGAAAATCTAATTATCATACCCAAATATTTAATATGGAGAATAGGACATGATGATTAGAATTTACATTATAATCTCTCTATGAAAATTCATATTAATAGTATCTCCCTACGTTTCACAATAACTAAAGTACTAGGTTAAAAAATGTATATGTATATTCCCTATTACATATAACAAAGTTCCTTTCTCCTTTATCCTCTGATGGATGTCCATACCCTATTTCAAACCTCCCATTTTGGCATAGGTAGGGAGGATATTGGAAAACGTCGTGGAGTCTTTATTTACACCTATCAATTGTATTTTCTTGAAAGTTAATAAAGCCTTTTCAACATATCCATTTTTTGCATATCCTACAATCAAGGCATTCATTGAGAACACATTTCTTTGAGGAATTCTATCAGACAGTTCATGTACACCTTGTCTATGCTTAGACATTTTAGATGTCTTTCCATAATGGTATTCCATGAGATGACATATCTGAGGAATTATGTGAAATAATTCATGTGGCTTGTCTATGCTTCCATGTCTACTTGGTGGTGGAACCTACAAAATCCATGGCCATTTTGTCAAAGTTTTGAGCCTCCTTGGTGCTAGGGTTTGTCTTTCATGCATTAGGGTTCTGTCTTAGGGATTAAAACCCCTCAAGGCCTTCATTGTTTTCTTAAACCCTCCTAAAACCCTAGCTCTATTTTATTTCGTCATTGAAATCTTGCGCCTGCTTAGTCTTGGGCCTTTAAGTTATAACTTAAGTCATCGTTTCTTGTCTTCCTAATGTGTCCCCCTTTTAATTTTTGATCATTTCCCTAGGTTTGAGATTCAAATTAATTGTTGCCCATGTCCTAATTTCCTAGACGATGACCTCCTTTTAGAATAACTTATGTGCATGTGCTTATATCCACCGCTTAGTGGTTTGCATCGCCCATCATTGATACCTTTTGCTCCATTAGTTTCATATCTGTGATGAGCGATGAGTTCCTTGCATCATGCATCACTAATTTCCTTAAGGCCCTATGTTCTAAATCAACGATAAGTGATATCCTTTGTATCTCTCACTCATTACCCATCACTAGTTGCAAGCTGCTTTTCATGTCCTGATCTGCGATAGGTGATGGAGGGCTAAGATTTAATAGAACTGATATGATGGCTACGATTGCATCACGCCCTTGCTTCACATCACTATTGTGAAGAAAGGAAGTTGTTTTGTATATGTGATGCACGATGGGAAAGGGAGATGGTGGGGTCTTGTTCCAGGTGGAAATAGCCCGCGGTGACTTGGTGGGCCCTTTGTTGTGCTTGGCGATGAGGTGTTATTGGGATGTCAAGGAGACCCTGAAAGGTCTCGCTTTGATGTGTCTATGTCTCTTTGATGTTTCCTAGTGATGATCAAATGAAGTATTTAGAGGGGCCTGATGGGACAGTGGATGAGCTGGATACTAATGTGGATGATAGGTGGTGTTATTGGTACATCGAAGGGACTCAAATGTAACTCACCGATATCTTGCAGTGTCCTCGATGTGGTGCATTGGCGATCGATGGTCTGAATTTAAGGGTGGATGATCTAATGGCTATCGCAGGTGCTTAATGCATCATGATTGTGTTCTATGGGAGGATCTACCTATCCGTGATGGACAATGACAACGCGATGGGCCATTGATTTTGGTTCTAAAGGAGATCAATGACCATGTTTTAAAATATCATTGGGATCTAATCTTGGGCATTTATCTTGCATCTAATTACTTGAATTTAAATGCAAATGGTTAGTGGCCTTAGTTTGCAAGTAATGATAGAGAAGTAATGGCCCAACCACATTCAACTACTAGATTGATCCAGGATGCCTCCAAATCGATTTCCTATGCTTTTCCGAAGTAAAATTAAATGCTCAACAATGCCTTTCGGCCATTGGTGTGTTGTAGTGAATAAATGTCTATGTTAGGGGATGTTTTTCCTAATCCTAATTATGGATTTCCCATGAGTGCCATGCCTATTTTCAAAGCGCCATTAAGTTGGGGTGTGCTCGAGGTGTCAGGAGCATTCATGCCTAGTGGTTGACCCGTTTTGGGGGGAAACTTACAAGTGTCTACACTCTGATCATGGTTCACATGTCTGAAACCCTAGTTCGGTTAGGGTTCACATTTTAAAATTCAAATATGAGTTATGCCTGCATTATCAAGGAAAATTTTGTGCATTTTATTTGGGTTCCACTCTCTTATATTTTTTTAAGTCTTTGGTCTTAGTTTGTATAGTGTTTTTTCTTGTCTTATACCTAGAAAGGAGATGTTGTAATGTTTTCTCTATAATAACAATAGATGACTTGAATGTTCATTGCATTTTGCACTTAATATGTGTATTAGTTCTATCATTCTCTCCACAATTGTATTCACTGTCTTTGAATCAATATAATCAAGGATTGTATTTATTCTCATATCACATTTGTTGATCATGAATATATGATTTTTTAGTTTCTATTCAAGGAGCAGAGTAATCTCTTTTAGTTCATATGTTAAGTTGTGATGATGCAATAAGGATCTCAAAGAAGTTTGATAACATTGTTCTTTTGTTGGTTTCTTGCTGCAAGGTAGTAAGTTTATTAAAATCCATGGTGGGTCTATTGTAGGAGTGTTACTTAATTTTTGAACTTCGTGCGGATAAGGCAGTGGTTAGCCTATGCCCATAAGCCTAACTATGAGGTGGATCCAATTTCAAAACCAAAATCAAAAACCTTTTAATTTCCTACATTTTAATTTTATCTTTATTTCCATACTACCAGAAGTCATTGTTAATATAGAAGGTTGTGTAGATGATTTATCCCATCAAAGGCCTTCCACTATTGTAGTATGATGATCTGCTTCAAAATATAGGGATACCCACCTTGGTTCTGTAGAGCCTAAAGTGCAGAGGAGAATTTTTCCAATCGAATCTCTATTAGTCATTGACCACTAACCTAGGGTCTCTAAGCATAAGGAGTAGCTACCCTTTAGGAGAAAATAGACCATCAACTGGAAACACCAACAGATTGACAACTTTGTTGGGGAAAAAAATAAAGAATTTTCAATTATATTAGTTTATTGTTGTAGACACTTAAAAATGTCTTGAATGATATCATGCACTCGAATCAAGTATACTAACACCGTTTCATCCTCAAACCCATCCTCTTTTTCTTAATTGATTAAATTAGCCTAGCTATTTAATTAATTATGTCATTTGCATCTATTAACCTAATTAATTTAATCAGGTTAATTCACCCCCTTTCATGCTAACATTTCATCCTATTAAATTGAATAAATCTAATTATTTAATTTAAGTGCCTAAGTCTTCTTATTTAATTAAATAACCCTAAGTTATTTAATTATCATTTCACTTTCCCCCTTTTCATTAAATCACTTTATTTAATGAATATCATCTAATTCTCCTAATTGCCTAATTAAACCTTTGTTTAATTATCAATTACTAATAATCTAATTCCCACCACTTGCAAGGGAATATTCCTCGGGTATATTCCTCCTTTGCACATTCCTCCAAAAGGAATATATGGGAATATTCCTTCTCCTTTTGCACATTAAAACTTCGTTTTAATTTGCTAAATATCTCTTTTCCTCACCCATGAGAATATTCCAAAGAGTATTCTCTTTCTTCACTCATGAGGAATATTCTCCCTTCTAACAAACTTACAAGACTTCATGTGCAAGTTAACTTACAAGACTTCTTGTGCAAGTTTTGAGTGTGTTTGTTTGAAAGAATATCAACCCTCGATTTTTTCTTTGATCCATGTGATCATTGATTCTCCTCCATTGATGAGAATCCATGATCCATGTTTCATCTTTCCTCCATTTTTTGACCATTGATTATCCTTTTAATCTCAACCCTTCATTTCTCATTTTTCCTCCTATAAATAGGTCACTATTTGGAGACAAATGGATCCATCTTTTAAACATCAAACTTATGCTATTAAAATCACTTGCACTTGCACTCATATTTAGCACTCATTTAGTATCTTTTAGTTTAGTTTACTTGCATATTAGCTTAGCTTCCATTAATGGCTTCCATGGTAACTTAGATGCATACATTTAGCATATCTCATAATTAGGGTTTCAATCTTTTTAGCTTAAACTTCATTTAGATTAGCTTTGCATACACCCATATCGATCATCTTAGCATTCATCATGTTAATTTAGCATTTAAATCATGTTTTATCACACATCTTTCATCGGTTTCGTCGATTCTTTTCAATAGAATTGATCGAAACAAGCTCATTATCCAAGGGATTGGGAAAGGGTTGCCATTCCACATCAATGTGACACCACTCCCCCAATAGGATAAGTTTCAATGGATTAGAATAGGTATTTCTAAAGTTTTCATAGTTTAATATGTTAAGTTTTAATGGATGCTTAACTTAGTTTTTATTGATTGATCTTATTGGGATTGACATTTGGTGGCATAATTACGATTCATATCCTCATGGATCAAGTGTAGTCATCCCATCACAATCCGTCAGTCACATTTTGGTGCTAGAAGGAGGGCACGAACAAACTAATATGATGATTTTCTTATCAAATCTTCATTTTCCTTGCATTTTCATGTACAGTGACGCTATTGATTATCAATCGACACATTTGATGATGCGTCGCTATATAGTGACACACCTAGATTTCATTTTATTGACGCATAATTAATCTAGCGACGCTTAATTAATTTCATCACCACATTTAAATATAGCTACGCCAGTTTAATTTTTTGGCGTAGAATGAATGTCTTTTTGGTGAGAAAATTGATATATCGATGCATTTGACTTTAATTTTTTTTGCAGAGGGCCACTATCAATTTTTCAATATGGCAATGCATATCCTATACAATGACGCTATCGATGAATTTCAACATTGCAATTGATTTCAGCGTCGTGAATTACTGGAAAATAGAAACAAAACTTGATTTTTTGACATGTGCTTTAATTTTTTTCCTTATCTGACCTCTAACATGTCTTTGACTTCTTGTTTTGGTTCTTAGGCTAATTCATTTTTGCAAGTTGGAAATAAAATGCAAAGTGAAGGAGCATTTTATCATTAATTGTATAATTGTAACAAGTGTTTCGACACTTTTGGGGTAGTTATAACCCATTTTATGATGCTTTTTTTATTTTGACATTGTTAACACAAGAATTTGCACTCGAAGTTAAGCTGAATAACTTATTAAATCCTGTGCACATGGGACTATTCTCAGGCCATGGGTATCCTATGATGTGAATAGACCTCCAGGTTTTGGGCTGGTTCCCTTAGGATTTTCTTGTAAAACTGGTATTTCAAATAGAGGTAAAGGACAGAAGGATAAAGTCAATATAAAACAGGAAAATAAGGTGATTCACCAATTGTCAAAAATGACTTGCAACTTTGATAAACTTACAAAAGACTCAATAAATCCATGTAATCACAACTCAGAAACTTATGCTTGCATAAATGATTCTAAAGTAAGGCTTCAACTTATGCTAAGAATAAGGAAAAAAATAATGTTTTCACAAAATTCCTAAACATGAGACTAAGGCACAAATTGAGACCTGCACTATGACATAATATCTTATGCATTCAATAATGGAGGAATTGATAAAATAATGAAAAAATTCAATATTCAATCCTGTAACTCACAACAACTACTAAAGAACACAAAAAAATAGAGAAGTAAATAAGCTTCTTTATTGAGAAATAAGAAGTATCTGTATTACAAATCTATAAAACTCACTAAGAAAATGAGTTACTAAGTGTGAATAGTGCTCTCACAGCAATCTCCACACCAAGAACTAGAGAAAATAAGAAAGAAGAGAAGGACTTATAGAAAAAGGCTCTCAAAATTCAAATTTGAATTTTGGCTCCAAGAAAAATGTGTTGTCCTTCCTCTCCTCCAAACAAGGCATGTAATTGCCAACCAACTCCAACAAGAGTTGTCAAAGGTTGAACAACCTGGTGAGTCGTATGCAAATGAAAACCCCTCAAAATCAGGCTCAAAACTAAATGTAACAAGCTGTCATATGCCTCAAAACACTCCTTGATTGATCTTCAATAAAATGGAACTCAAAACTGAAGTAGAACTCCTGATTTATCTCCAACATGTTGGCACAAATATCTCAATCATCTCCAAGATCTATGCAAAGCTTTTAATTCTTTATTTGACTCCCTTTGACCATATAATGAAGGCACATTATCTTGCATTTGAAATATCATTTATTTTTAAAAGTGATTTATAATTATTACTGAGAAAATAAAGATTTACAATTGGATTAAAATGCAAAAACAAATAAAGTCTTATCTTTATTTTACATCTTATAGATAACTTTTATTAAGTGGTTAATATTAATCTCTTAAATAAAATTATTTAAACTTGTAAATAAGTGAAAAATAAAAGCTTTAATAAAGCTAAATAAGGCTTCATGTGACTTTATCTTATAAAACTAAAAAAATAAATGAAAGGCATAATGAAATGCCACGGCTCATCAAATATGAATAAAGCTTTTAATAAAAGCTAAGGAAAAAATACCTCCTCCATCGAACCTTTTAGGGTTCAACCCTAAATCAAATGATATCACTATTTCATTTTACTCTTGTTGAAGATAATTATAAATATGAATATACACTTGTATCCTTTGATGATGCTTTTATGAAAGTACATGAATGTACTTAGCTGTTATATGAAGCTATCTTTTGAATTTCTGCAAGACACAATGTTGATATGATATTTATATTGCTGATACCACTATATGAGCTGAGCTCCACCCTTGTGGGAGCCACATTTAACCCCACTCATTTAATGCCTGATGATCAACAACGTTACATTTCCTGTTTTTGCACATGAAACAAACAAGTTAGTAAAAACATTGGATTGACTAATTCCTTGATGATTTCTTCTCTGTATCTGCACATTACACAAACTGGTTAGTAAAAAGCGGATCATATGATAGCTTTTTTGGTGCTCTATTTTTCTTGACTTGGTGAATTATTGATAGGATGTACATTCCATTTCTGTTGGTAATGTAGGGATAAGGAAAAATGTGATTTCTCATTGCTCTAACACGACTCCTCACAATTTTGCAAGTAAACCTTGGAGCTGGAGTTGACACCGATATTGAAGATGGACACAAAGTCAACACGACTGTGACGATGATTCGTCATTCTAGGCAATGACGAATCGCCTTCTCTCCTTACTCTTACGTTATTTCCAGTTGTGTAATGCATGCTTTCCTTCATTCAACATTTGATTAGGAATCAAAACAGGCTACTCCCATGACTTGTGTGGGATTACAAAACATTTTTCTCAATAAATGAATTATTCATGGCATGCAATGGCTTCTATTATTTTTCTGAATTTATTATGTTTGCACAATGCAACAATGAAATTGCAATTGCTCTAAAATTTATATTCTGTAATCAAGAATGATTTTTCTGCATTTTGTTCTTAAATCTGCAATTCCTTAACAAAACAATTGCTACAGTTGAATGGTTCAGTTTGAACATTGTTTTCTTCAATGAAATTTGTTTATTTTCTACTTTGTTGAACTGTTCAACTAGTTTAGTTTAAACTGTTGAATGATTTTGCAAATCATTCCTAAACAAACCTTCATCTTGAGAACAAAAAATTCATTTGATGACTTCTAATAAATTTTTTTGTACCCCAGCAAATAATTGTTTTTATGATTACTAATTTTAAGCAAGATGCTAAAAATTGGTAACATTTCTGGCGACCTCCCAGGGGTGTTTGCTTGCTAAACAAAATAGGCCAGTTGCCTTGCTTATTCATTGGGTATGGAGTCTATTTATGCCTTTTTCTGACTCAAAAAACTTGTACAAATTTTACTCATTGCTTGTAACTGCTTGTAACTTTGCTGTTATTAGTTACAATCCCATGGGGCATATACTTGTTGTTGATGACATTGAAGTTCTATTCCATGTTATGAATAGGAAGTATTTATCTTATTGAACTATAGCTAGTAACATCAAATTTACAGCTTTTTCCTTATTTCCCCCCAACAAAACCCAAAGGAAACTACCAATTGTGAAAAACAACACTTAGAGGAAACTTCAGATGTAACTAATTTATGTGCAGAAGCACTTATTGAGCACTAGAACTTACTGAAATATGTACAGATTAGATCCTACCTCAAAAGCAATGTTTGAGGTGAATCCCATTCACTGGGATTGGCTCCACTTCACCATCCAACTTAGACAACTGGAAGGCATTATGATGTTTCTTTTCAGTGATGATGTATGGCCCAACCCAGAATGCATCAAACTTGGAGTGCTTTCCAGGTCTACTTTTCAATTTATCCCATTTTAGAACTATGTCTCCCTCCTAGAAAACTCTTGGAGATGCTCTTTTATCAAATGATCTTTTCACTTGAGCTTGATGTTGCTCAATCTTTTTCATTGCTTCAGTTCTAATTTCTTCAAGTTCAATCAGTTGAGCCAATCTTGCTGTCATAGGCTCTTCTTCAATCATATCAAGCTGATTTACCAAATCAAGAGTTGGTAGCTCAAGTGAAATGGGCAGTCTTACCTCTTTTCCATACACAAGCATGTATGGTGAAAATCCCGTTGATCTTTTCGATGTAATTCTGTCAGCCCACAAAACTGATTTCAGCTTGGTATGCTAGACTCTTTGATTACCTTCCATGGTTCTCTTGATGATCCTCAAAAGGTTTTTATTAGTGGACTCAGCCTGTCTATTCCCTTGAGGATAATAATTAGATGTATTCAGATATACACCATTTTTAATAGCCCACTCAGATATCTTAGTTCCTATGAAAGCAAGTGCATTATCTGAAATAATAGATTAAGGAACTCCAAACTTGGTTACCAGCTCTTCATAGAAGTTCAGAACAACTATCTCATTTGCTTCTTTAAGTGCTATAGCTTCAGTCCATTTTGAAAAATAATCAATGGCTGTGAGCACCCACTTGTGCCCTGCACTTGATGGTGGGTTTATGACTCCAATGAAATCTAAGCCCCATTTCATAAAGGGTTGTTCAATTTGAACTAGCTGCAATGGAAGAGCGGCTAACTTTTCTTTCCTACAAACATGGCACATTCTTTGCACTTCCTTATCCATGCATGAGCATCTTTGAATATGGTAGGCCAATAATAGCCTCCTTTCATGATTTTAAGAGTTGTAGCTCTTGGAGAAAAGTTTCCACTAGCTGACCCTTGATGAAATTCATGTAATACCTTATCAACTTGACCAACTTCAATACATCTAAGCAGTACGCCATGAAAATCCTTTCTAAATAGTAAACCATTTAAGAGAACATAAGGTATTGATTGTAATATAAAGTACCTTCTTTTAGATTTAGTCAAACCAAGAGGACACTCACCAGTTAATAAGAAATGTGACATTTCTTTCACCCAACCTATAGAAGTTACAGGGGTAGTAGTTACTTCTTCATCTTGATGAGCTAAAACAACAGTTTCTTCTTCTTCTATATTGCTGTCATTATTCTCTGTAAGTTGTTCATAGAGACCTTTGCCTCTTATTAGCTTGGTAACCTTGATTTCAAGGTCATATTCCATTACTTTAGTCACCCAACTAGCTCTTTTTTTGTTCAAACTTTATTCAGCAAAAATTCTTTGACTGAAGGGTGAGCAACCAACAATTTAATTATGTTATTAGACAACATATGTTTGAATTTCTTCAAACTCCTGATAATAGCTGACATGTTTTTCAACAAAGGAATAGTTAAGCTCATAGTCTTTAAGACTTTGACCGAAGAAAGCTATGGGCTACTCTAACTTTTGATCATTTTCTTGGACTAGCATGGCTGCAATATTATCAATATTACCATATGCATACAAAATGAAGTCTTTTGAGAAATCAGGATTCAACAAAGTAGGAGCAACTACAAGTGCTTCTTTAATAAGTTGAAAGCTCCTCTTTCCTTCTTTAGTCCAACTAAAAGAAACATTCTTTTTTAACATTGAAGTCAAAGGCACTAATAATTTAGCAACATCTGGAATGAATCTTCTTACAAAGTTGATTCTACCCAGGAAACTTTGAAGACCTTTTTTGTGTGCTAGTAAAGGAAGAGAAAGGATTGCACTTACTCTCTCTGGATCTATCGAAATACCATGTTTTGATACAATGTATCCAAGAAATTTACCTTCATGAACAACAAACACAGATTTCTTTGTGTTCAGAGAGACACCAAACTCTCTACATCTTTCAAAAATCTTTCTTAAGTGATCAAAGTGTTCATTTGAATTTTTTGAAAAAACAGTTATGTCATCCAAATAAACTAACACTATCTTATACATCAAACCTCTGAAATCCATATCCATAGCTTTCTTAAAAGTAGGTCCAACATTAGATAAACCAAATGGCATCCTTTTGT
Source organism: Sequoia sempervirens (assembly GCA_007258455.2). NCBI lineage: Eukaryota > Viridiplantae > Streptophyta > Pinopsida > Cupressales > Cupressaceae > Sequoia > Sequoia sempervirens. The sequence continues at coordinate 5,782 of VDFB02268910.1, read as the reverse complement.
AAGCCATTGTACCCCATTTAGTTGTAAATGCTGTCTTAAACTGGTCTTCTTCCTTAACCAGGATTTGATTATATCCTGAAAAACCATCTAATAAAGAGAATCTTTCAGAACCTGAAGCAACTTGAAGGATTTGTTCCATGGAAGGAAAAGGATGACAATCTTTTAGGGAAGCTCTATTAAGATCTCTGAAATCAACACAAAGTCTGATTTCACCACTTTTCTTTCTCACAGGTACCGGATTGGATACCCAAGAGGTATGCTTAATTGGATAAATGATACCACTCTCAATAAGTTTATTCAAATCTTTGACCATGAGGGGCTCAAGCTTGGGATTGAGTGGCCTCTGTTTTTGTCTCACAGGCTTGGCATTTGGTTCAAGTTCAATTGTATGCTGGGTAATAGAAGGATCAAAAACCTTTCAAATTTGAGTATTCCCACGCAAAGACATCACTGAACTCTTGACATAATAAAATAAATGCATGCATTTCTTCTAAAGTGTATACCTTACCAAGCTTTAAAAGCTTGTCTTTGAAGATCTCAACACCTTCATAATGATATTCTTTAATCCACAAACTGGATTTCTCCTTTTTGACTTGATGATCTGTATTGAAAATGGACTCCAAAGTAACCAAGCCTTTGGGTAGTTTGTTGGTTTTTAGCTGTATGATATGATCTTCGTACTGTTGTTTGAGTTTCTCTTGATTATCATTAGAAAACTCTGCTTCTTCTCTCAAGAAATTGATAATCTATTGGTCACTATCAAAAACTTTCCAGTGTTCATTATTGTTAGGAATTGATGAACTAACAATAAATTTTACATACTGTTGTTCTCTTGAATTACTAATATCATTTGGGATATCATACTGAGCACCTATGGTTGCTAGTCTATTGGCATGATTATTTTTAATTATGGGAATTGACAGCAAATTAAAAGCTTGAAAATCTTCAATAAGATCCCATACTCTATGCTTATAAGACTTGAGGAGATCATTTTTAGTAGTATGGATACCTCTAACTTGATTAACAATCATTTTTGTGTCACCAAAGACTTGTAAACAACAAATACCTCTCTTTTTTTCCCACTGAAGACCATGAATCAGAGCTTCATACTCAGCTGTATTATTGGTGCAGCTGAATGTGAACCTGAATACAGAATAATATTTCTCACCAACTAGAGAAATAAGCGTGCAACCACCTCCAACACCATTTCTACTCCTTGAACCATCAAAGAATAGCTTCCAAACTTCATTTTTTTGCTGATCTATTTTCCGTTCAATACTTTTTTCCAGATTAGGCATAACAAAATCAGATTCATGCATCATATAAATTCCCAAATTTACCTCTTCAAGTTGTTCATTTGAAGAACTCTGATCATTTTCTGCTGCCTAATCATCCAACAGTATATCTAGAATGTCTTCTTGATCAAACAGAGCACGATTTACAAAAATTGTTGCATTAACTACACTTGGATTATATGGCTCAATATGATTTTTAGCAACAGGTTCAGATTTGATATTGACTTTGGTTCCATACCTGGTCCTAAATAACATATGAGACCAATCAGAGGACAAGTATCCTCCAATCTTAGCTGTGAAATCACGTGACAAACAGATTGCAAAGTATGGAGGTAACTCTATAACATAAACATCCTGAGGTATTGAAAATTTTGGACATGCGTGCAATGTAAGACTCATATTTTAATAACTCCAACTGTTTTAACAGCAGTACCATCTAGTTGTTGTCTACAATTTGCTTGGGCATTACAGAACTGCTGGCCCCAGAGTCAATCATGTAGTTATGAACTAAATTTTGACCAATAATTAATGAAACATAGAAAGGGGGTGGTTTAACTACCTTGGTAGGCTATTCTTTATTTTCAGGTGAGTCATTAGTAAGTACAACCTTAGTAGGTTGCTGATCAAACACATCATCAGATAGAGAAAATTTTGACAGAGCTTCATGTAAGAGATCCTTTTGTCTAGGAAGAGCTAATGAATCCCACATTAAAACACTAATTAGTCTTCTTCATATGCTCTAAAATATTAAAATTACCAGCAATAAACTTCTGTTGTCCTTTATGAAGAACAACATTCTTCTGAACTTGTGTTGATTGGCCATGCTGATTTTTGCCAACCACAGACTATGTTCTTGGCAGAACTTGACCATTCTATGTAGCAGAAGATTTATCTTGTCCTTGTGAACTTGTAGAAGGCTGGTTTTTGTCTCCATCAGTCTACTTCCCCAAATCAACAACCCTTTTCTTACTTCTTGTGTTAGCTGCTATAGGGTTACTTGACTAATTCTGTACATTGTTGACCCCACAAAAATCCTCACCTTGCCAGTTCATGAAAGTGACATCTAGATTCCCTTGTTTTGCATGATTGGAGTGCTGATCATGAGCCTCCTGTGATGAATTCTTTGGAACAACAGCACTACTTTGCACCATTAGTGCTTGATTAAGAATTCCATTAGAACAGGTAGATTGGTTATGTGGCTGATTACATGGAAAACACCATTCGTAATCAACAACCATGTTATTTTGTACAGGTACTACCTCCTTAGATGAACTAAGAGCATTGGGGTTGTAAGGCTGGAAAGGCCTTTGATTGAAATTCCTCCTTTGAATATGAGGATTGGACTGATACGAAGCTTGGTAAGGGGTTTCGTATGGTGGCTGATTTTGCTGCTTCTTGATATTAACCAACTCATTACCAAAGGTCTGTAAGGTCTTTTGAATATTCTGATTTTTCTCTTTTATGCTAACTAGTTCCTAAAATTGGTTAGGAACAACATGCTCTTGAGCTGCTACTTGTGAATTAAAGGCTGGAAATGCAGGAACAACAGCTACAGTAGGTGGCAAAACTAGGATAATTGGTTGTATATCAGCAAAATAAGGCATAGGAGGCCTAGGGGCTAACTTTCCAGCTTGAATTAAATTATTTTCTACCCTAACAACTATATCAAATGTTGCTGGTAATGTATCCCCTCCTAAAGACTGAATCAAAGGTGCAATTTCACTATTTAATGCTTTTAAGTAATACAAAAAAGCATGATCATTTGATGACTTTACCGTGGCTGGAATTCGATTCCAGGTCTTTATGAACCGATAGTTGAAGTCCATCAAAAGTTCATGTGGTGCTCTCTTGATAGTAGTAAGCTGCTCCACCAGTGACAAATGGTCTGATTTATCTTCAAACTGTTTGTTCATCTTCTCTCCAAGCTGATCCCATGTTGTAATTGAATTCACTAGTAACCCTCTAAACCACTGAAATGCTTTACCCTTGAAAGAGGCTGCCAAGATCCTTACTACAACATATTTCTCAGTTATATGATGTAAACCACACAACTAAGCCACATCTCAAATATCCTCAATGGCTGTTGTGTGATTTTCACCAGTAAAGAATGGTAAACTTTTAAGGGTTGTAGCTGGAATATCATTATGCTGGGCTAAATTCAAGGGGCTTCCTTGATCAAATGAAACAAAAGGCTGATTCCTAGGTGGAGGATGAGCCATATTGATGATTAATGGTGAAGTTGAACTACTGGAAATAATAGAATTAGCAGAAATTCGAACTGCAGAACTTACAAACAGTGGATTGTTGAAGGACGAAACATGGCTTGTTGTTGTCCTAACAATTCTGGTACTTCTTGCTGGTAATTCTAAATGTTCTACAGACTCTGCTCTTGATCTTCTTTGATAACTTCTCATATGCTGCCTCACTAATACTGCTGAAACTGAGATCCAGATTCGCCAAGTGTGAATTTTTTCCTTCTTGAAGGCTGAAAACTATTGCTCACACTGTTACAACAACAAAATATGCTCTTTTTGAACTGATAAAACAATTCAAGGTCCCATCGAGCGTGCCAAAATTGTTAACACAAGAATTTGCACCTGAAGTTAAGCTAAATAACTTATTAAATCCCGTGCACATGGGACTATTCTCAGGTCGTGGGTATCCTACGATGAGAATAGACCTCCAGGTTTTGGGCTAGTTCCCTTTAGATTTTCTTGTAAAATTGGTATTTCTAATAGAGGTAGAGGATAGAAGGATAAATTCAATATAAAACAGGAAAATAAGGTGATTCACCAATTGTCAAAAATGACTTGCAACTTTGATAAACTTACAAAAGACTCAATAAATCCATGTAATCACAACTCAGAAACTTATGCCTGCATAAATGATTTTAAAGTAAGGCTTGAACTTATGCTAAGAATAAGGAAAACAATAATGTTTTCACAAAATTCCTAAACATGAGACTAAGGCACAAACTGAGACCTGCACTATGACATAATATCTTATGCATTCAGTAATGGAGGAATTGATAAAATAATGAAAAAAATCAATATTTAATCCTGTAACTCACAACAATTACTAAAGAACACAGAAAAATAGAGAAGGAAATTAGCTTCTTTATTGAGAAATAAGAAGTATCTGTATTACAAATTTGTAAAACTCACTAAGAAAATGAGTTACAAAGTGTGAATAGTGCTCTCACAACAATCTCCAAACCAAGAACTAGAGAAAATAAGAAAGAAGAGAAGGACTTATAGAAAAGGCTCTCAAAATTCAAATTCAAATTTTGGCTCAAAGAAAAATGTGTTTTCCTTCCTCTCCTCCAAACAAGGCATGTAATTGCCCACCAACTCCAGCAAGAGTTGTCAAAGGTTGAACAACTTGGTGAGCCATATGCAAATTAAAACCCCTCCAAATCAGGCTCAAAACTAAATGTAACAAGCTGTCATATGCCTCAAAACACTCCTTGATTGATCTTCAATAAAATGGAACTCAAAACTGAAGTAGAACTCCTGATTTATCTCCAACATGTTGGCACAAATCTCTCAATCATCTCCAAGATCTATGCAAAGCTTTTAAAGCTTTATTTGACTCCCTTTGACCATATAATGAAGGCACATTATCTTGCATTTGAAATATCATTTATTTTTAAAAGTGATTTATAATTATCACTTAGAAAATAAAGATTTACAATTGGATTAAAATGCAAAAAAAAAAAAGTCTTATCTTTATTTTACATCTTATAGATAAATTTTATTTAAGTGGTTAATATTAATCACTTAAATAAAATTATTTAAACTTGTAAATAAATGCAAAATAAAAGCTTTAATAAAGCTAAATAAGGCTTCATGTGACTTTATCTTATAAAACTCAAAAAATAAAATGAAAGGCATAATGAAATGCCATGGCTCATCAAATATGAATAAAGCTTTTAATAAAAGCTAAGGAAAAAATACCTCCTCCATCGAACCTTTTAGGGTTCAACCCTAAATCAAATGATATCACTATTTCATTTTACTCTTGCTGAAGAAGAAAAGAGGCCGCCATGCTCAAACCCTAGCCTTGTTTTTGTTGATTTTCATTGTATTTCGACCTATTTTTTGAAGATTCTGGAAGATTTATGGCAAAAATACAAAGGTAAATAGACTTATCTTCAAATCTGGAGAATTTTCTTTGTCTTTAAAACTTTTGAAAGCTTAATAGGCTGCTGCCATCTGCTATTCAAGTTCCTAGTTTCCTTTGCATTTTTTTGTGTGGGTTATCCTTGAAATCTCATATAAGCTCAAGCAACTTCATTTTACTCACTTCCATGGTTGCATCCATACAAATTATGAGTAACATCTCGAACTCCTCTGCAATCTTTGTGACCATTCTGGATTTTCTTCCCACTGTTTATGATTCAAGGTGACATAGTCCAACTTGCTTTTCTTATGGCTAAGACTTCTTTTTGATGGATAAATGTTTTCAAAAGTATGTTCATTAGTCTC
>VDFB02268909.1:0-26996 GCA_007258455.2 Sequoia sempervirens | reverse complement strand
TAAATGATGCAAGAAGTGACTTCAACAACCTTGCACATCAACAAGCCAAAATTGAAATATAGATTTGAAAACATTAAAATACTGCCAAAAACATAATATGAATTTAGGTCCTAGGTCACTTACCTAGGACACACATTCTCCAATGATAAATGTTATGCTATGGCATTAATGGATGTTGGGTTTTCCTCTTCGGAAATTGCAATTAATTAAGCTTGTATTTGAATTAAAGGGGCCAATTAAGGAAATTAACCTTAATTAATTAATAAAGCCCTAGATAAGTGTGAAATTGTAAAGGTACACTTTATAACACCACAAATAAGGCACAATTAAGTCCATTTTATTTAATAGGGCCCTAAAATTAATGTGAACATGAAAAACATATTACAACACTAAATTAAGGCATCATTTAGTTCATTTTACATTTAATATTTCCCAAATTAAGTGTGAAAAATGGATACTTTTTCCTACACTACAATATTGTACAACTTATGCTCATACTCCATGCTCATGTTTCCAACAACCATGTCAATGAAAAACTCCTTATTCTTTCAACATAAAACACCTTTTTCTTAGCTCGCCTACCTTTCTTTCAATGGAAGGTGTTTTCCTATGAGAGATGTTAGGGGGTTTATGAACTTAAAACTTCTTGATATTATAGCCACATGTTCTTTAAGACCTTTTCCATTCTTTATACACACAAAAAATGTTAGGTTGTGTAAATAAATTGAATATTTTCTTTCTTTATATTTTTAGTTAAAAAATAAGATAATGATTATAGTACTCATGATAAGATTTATAGGTAAATTTGGGATTTTGTGTTGTTATATATTGGACCATTAGTACCTTAGATTATGTATTTAATCTAACTATTCAAGTGGGGAAATATGAAGGAAGTCATTATGTACCATACTATTGAGTCATGTTATTAATAATTTTAAAATAAATCTATTGTAATCATATTAGGTTCAAAAATACTATATGCATCTTTTTAATTTGTATTGTGATTTATTATTACCATTTAAAGTAAGTAGATCAATGCATGTTTATCTTTACAATTTGATTATGTAGGAAATATTAGTAGGATATGTTGATTTTGGATTTATCCTTGTGATTTGTATATTAATTTATATGTGTATTTGATTTAATTTGGTGTTATCATGGTATGGTATCTCGATGGTTAGATTATATTTTCTTAAATACCTATTATTAAATTTTGTATTGTGATAATTATGATTGTTGCAAGTATGAAGGCGTTCTCATTTATGTCAATTGGTTTTTATTTTCATTGATGTCAAGGTATCTGGTTATTGGTTCTATATGTTGAGGATATTGAGAAAATTGTAATAAAGAAGGTTTGCAGGTTGTACATGTATAGTTGAGATGTTGAAGAAGTGTTATGAGTACATGGAGTTATCTTTATGTTTCTATGTTTGGAGGTGTGTTAGAGTGAAGTAATGTGCTACAATGATGTCTATGGTACTTGGGCTTCAAGTGCTTTTGAGAAATTTTGATAAATAGGGAAAACAGTGTCATGCAAGTATTTAGTGTATGCTTCAGAATGTGCTTTGTATTGCTTCTATGCTTGTGTGATCTTGACATATTGTTCATGATTGTTGGCAGCTGCTATATCCATAATTTGGGCTTCTGGATTGTTGTATAGTGCGAGATATCTTCACCAGTATGTGAACTGTGCATTTCGGTGTGTCTGGCTGTGGTCTAGGAGAACTATAATCGCTTTGAATTTCTTCGAATTTTGGTTTCATCACTTGCAATTATGAGAATAAGTTGATAAGGTTGTGTTCAAGTGAAGTTTGTTGTTCAAAAAGATTGGACTAGGTTAAGAATGCATGTGCTTAATTGTTTTATATGTTTTACACAGGTGTTGGCCGACCTTGTGTTAAACACTACTTACAAAGTTCATGGAAGCGTTTTGAGGCGTGTTGTGACTCATTTAGGTCCTCATTAAGTATATGTTTGGGTTGCCCTCATTCTAATTCCACTATAGATTTTTTTGTCGCTAACCTAATTTGAATTTGTAAATGAAAATCGTATATGGTCGACCTTGGAAGAGTTTCAAGGTTAAAGAAATACAATTTGAGATGTTGGTGAATGGCAAGATAGATGTGAAATAGATGTGAGATAGTGTGTGTGATGCGAATTTGAGCATATCAGTGTAAATTTCAAGTGTTGAGTTCCTGAAGACAATGAGTTGAAGGTGTACTCTATCTTTCAAGAATTTTTGCAAGTGTGAGTGAATTGTGGTGAAATCTTTGTTGCATTGAGATATTTTTCTCTCTGTAACAATCCTCTTCTATCTTCTTTGTAATTTTGTGGAAATGAACCCTTATTGGATAGTGTGTCATGTCTTGGCAGTGAGCCTTTCTAGTAGTGAGTTTTTGCATTCGGTTTTGGAATTTATTATTTTGTGAGCTAATCCTCACCATGGTTTTTCCCTCATTTGGTTTTCCACATAAATTTGGTGTTATTGTGTGCATGGTTTTACTTCTTTCAGTTTTTGTTTCTACACTTAACAATCAAACATATTAGCAAAGTAAAGGTTTTGTGAATGCATGTAAATATAACTTTTGGTGAAAGTTTTAAAGGTTAAAATTGCTACAACCGATTCACCCCCCCTCTCAATTTTCTTGTTCAACAATTGGTATCAGAGTGAGGTTCCTTGGAGAAGAGCTTAACCACTTAAGGAAGGTCCAGGATGGTGAGCAAGATCACTATTGAGTTTCCTAGGTTTGATAGAACTGGCTATGCATTCTGGAAAATGAAGATGGAAGGATATCTATCATACAATGGATATAAGATCAAAAAGTATATTTAGAATTAGTATATTGCTCCGAAAAATGGTCCAAGTACTGTTGATGAGATCAAAGCACATGAAATCAACAATAAGCAAAAATTTACTATTGTTAATAGTCTTTCACATTCTGAAGTAGTTAAAGTTGTGAATTTGAAGACTGCTAAAGAGGTCTGTGATAAGTTGGAAAGGATTTATTAAGGAGACGAAAAGGTTAAACAAGAAAAGTTGAAGAATTTGGAAGCACAATTTGAGATCCTATGAATGGGCGAAGATGAGAACATCAAATCCTACATGCAAAGAGTAGATGAGTTGGTAGGTGGAATGAGAGGACTTGTTGCATAAATAGATGAATCTAGGATAGTGAAGAAGGTACTCAAAACTCTCCTTGATATATACAGTGAAAAGGTATCTACTATAGAGGAAATTGTAGATTATAATACTTATACTAAAGATTAGTTGATTGGTACACTAACTTCATTTTAAATGAGAAAGCTTGAGTTGAAAAATGGAACAAAGACAGAAACTGTATTCAAGGCTACAAAAGTGGAAGATCCAGATGATGAAAATCTTGATGAAGTGGAAGCAAACTTTGTAAGAAGAATGTAAAAGGTATCTAGTAAGTATCAAGGTAAATTACCATTCAAATTTTTTAGCTATGGAGGAATAGGTCATTATGCTTCGAGATGTCCAAATAGAGCTGAAAGAAATAAATATAGACAAGATAAAGAAAATAAAGGAAAGATGATCAAAAGAGCATATTATGTCAATGAAGATGCTGGTATTTCTGATGATGAGTCTGATTATGGATATTTTGATGATAATGAATGCTTATTCTTGGCTTTAAAATATGAATCTACTATAGCTAACACTGAAATATGTGTGAAGGAAAGTGCTCCAAAGAAAGTTGAAGGTATTGTGGTCTCTGCTCTTCATGCTAAATAAGAAGAGAACTACTGGGTCATTGATAGTGGCTTCTCAAATCACATGACTGGTGACAAAAGTAAGTTTTTTAAACTTGAGAAATATGATGGAGGCTTAGTTAAGTTTGGAGATGATTCTGGTGTTGAGATCTATGGGATAGGTTCAATTAGTTTTGATGGAAAGCATAATATTGATAGTTTCTACTATGATAATGGTTTGAGATATAATCTCTCGAGTGTTGGACAAATGTGTAAAAGGGGATATGATCTTTTGTTCAAGGATGAAAAATGTGAAATCAGAAAAGGTTTCGGGACTGTGATTATTGTTGGTAAGAAGACTAAAGGAAACATTTATCAACTTAAAGGTGTTGATGGGCATTGCTATATGTCTCAGATTAATGATAGTTGGCTATGGCACCAGAGGATGTGTCATATAAATTTTGATAACATGGTGAGAATTAGTGTTGTATGAGTTGTGAGAGATTTACCAAGAATTACAAAGCCTATTAATACAGTCTGCAAGGATTGTTAGTTTAGAAAGCAAGCTAGAAACAACTTCAGGTCAAAGGAACAATATACTAGCAGATTACTAGATTTGATGCATACAGATCTTTGTGGTCCTATAAGGGTGAGAAGTCTACAAGGTGACAAGTATTCTATGCTTTTGATTGATGACTACTCTAGAATGACATGGGTTACTTTTCTTAGAGATAAATCTAATGCATTAGACAAATTCAAGATATTTAAGGAAATGGTTGAGTTGTTGAAGAACAAGAAGTGCATAATGAAGAAGAAGGAGCTCCAGAAAGGGTTCCTAAAACCCCTAAGTATGTGCAAAAGAATCATTTAGAAGATCAAATCATTAGAGACAAGAGGAAAGGTGTATTAACAAGAAGCAAAGTTGTTGAAGTTGAAGTAAATTATTGCTTACTTTCTGAAGTTGAGCCTAAGACAGTGAGTGAGGCATGTAAAGATGAAAATTGGATGAAAGCAATGGAAGAGGAACTTATGCAAATTAAAAAGAATTAAACTTTGGAATTGGTCCCTAGACCAGCAAAAAAGAGCATAATTGGAAGTAAGTGGGTTTTCCAAAACAAATTGAATGAGAATGGAGAAGTGGTAAGAAACAAGGAAAGGATTGTGTGTAAAGGCTACTCACAAGTGGAAGGTATAAATTTTCAAGAGACTTTTGCTCGGATAGCTATAATGGAAGCTATCAGAATGTTTTTGGCATTTTCTTCTCATAAGTACTTTAAAGTTTACCATATGTATGTGAAGTCTTCATTTTTGAATGGTGGTTTGGAAGAAGAAGTCTACTAGGAACAACCGGAAGGATTCCAGTCATCAGGTCAACCAAATATGGTCTGCAAATTGAAAAAGGCTTTATATGGTTTGAAGCAAGCTCCCAGAGCTTGGTATGCAAGATTGGGAAAATATTTGATTCAGCAAGGTTTTAGCAAAGGTAAGATAGATAGCAATTTATATTTTAATATTGAAGATGATAAGATCTTGATAGTAGTTGTGTATGTGGATGAAATTATTTTTGGAGGAAATGAAACTATGTGTAAGATGTTTGTTGAAGAAATGCAAAAAGAGTTTGAGATTTCTATGTTTGGTGAGATGAATTTCTTCCTTGGATTGCAAATCAATCAAACAAAGGGATTTTTATTTCACAATCAATGTATGCAAAAGAAATGTTGAAGAAATTTGGGATGGATGGTTCCAAACTAGTATGCACTCCTATGGTAATTGGATGAAAATTGAGTAAGGATGATGATTCCCCTAAGGTTGATCAGAGAAAATATAGATCAATGATTGGAGGACTGTTGTATTTAACTGGTACCAGACCAACTATCATGCATGTAGTTTGTCTTGTGTCTATATTTCAAGAGGATCCTAAAGAAACACATTTTGCAGAGGTCAAGAGGATATTCAGATATCTAAATGGCACTCTGGATTATGGCTTATGATATCCTAGGGATACTTATTTTACACTAAGTGCTTATACAAATGAAAATTGGGTAGGTTGTCACTAGTACACAAACACAATATATGACTAAATAAACTACTAAAATTGCATATAAATGACTAATTTTGGTCATGTGACTATTAGTAGTTTATTGCCGGTCATTTATAACATGACCAAATTTATGACTAAACTATTTTAGTCATTTATTAGTCATTGATTTGGTCATTAATTTAGTCATTAATTTAGTCATTGATTTAATCATTGATTTAGTCATTAATTTAGTCATTGATTTAATCGTTAATTTAGTCATTGATTGTTATTAACTGGTCATTTATTTAGTCATGGTAGTGATTTATTTAGTCATATATTTAATCATTAATTTAGTCATTAATTGTTGTTAACTGGTCATTTATTTAGTCAAGATAGTCATTTATTTAGTCATATATTTAGTCATTACTTTAGTCATATATTTAGTCATTAATTTAGTCATTACTTTAGTCATATATTTAGTCTTTAGTCATTACTTTAGTCATATATTTAGTTATTTAGTCATTTAGTCATATTTAGTCATTAATTTAATCATTACTTTAATCATACAGTTAGTCATTAATTTAGTCATTTTATTTACTAGTTTCCATTAATTGGTAGTAAATATAATCACGAAATAAATAATTTATTAAATACCATAAATTTTATAATGCAAAACTAACATAATATTAAATTTGAACTAAAACATAAAAGTTAATAAAAATATTACATATGCGTACAAGCTACAACATACTAAAATTAAAAGATTGATTCAACATCATGATAAATAAAGGTAATCTACAATAAAAAAAATTAATGCAAATATATATCAATATATATATCAAGTTATAAGATGACAAAGATGTCTAAGAGTATATATGTAAATATAATAAAAAATGTCAAAGTTGTCTAAGAGTTTCCAAGTCTTTCAAATACACCATGATAATTAAGATCCATGAACAACATATTCAAAATACTGCATAAAATAGTGAGCTAAGATGTCTAGCAACTAGTACATGATAAATATGTTCAACTATGTCATTTTTTGCAAATATTTTAGTGGCCATTGTGTGAAGGTTTCCTCTTTCTCTTTCAAATGAATAGCTCCATCTATTTTGTCTTCATAAACAAGGGGTATGTTACTTTTGACCTTTAAAATCTTTACATTTGCATCCATTGTTTCTTTCAAGTTGACTCCATGTACAATAGATAGGGAGTGAATCTGCCCAATGCCCACAACATCACCATCTAATGGATCCAACACCTTAACTTTATCTCCTTTGAGTTTATCAATACATTCCTACAAAAAGAAAAAAATAACACATTATAACATAAACTTTCATAAAGGCTTCCAACAAATAACACATTATCCATGTTCCTACTAAACTTGCATAAAGGCTTCCAACAAATTTTTATGCATGAATAACATAAACTAATAAACTTGTATAGTTTTCTCTTTAGATTACAACAGCTACATGCAACTCAATCAATATCTCATTTAGACAAATAAAAAATTGTAATATTTAATATTCAATACCATAGAACATAGAAAATATGATAAAATGTGTTCACTGAGGTCATCACAGAACTCACCGTGTTTGGAGAAGCAAGCTGCTTTCCACTCAACATACTAGTAGTTGATCTTTTTACAAACCCATTCCCATAGGCCTGCTTGTGCATACACATCAACAATTTAAATATCAACAAGCATTCCATATTAACTATTGTTCAATAACCTTATTGCAAACCTTCCTTAGTCATTTGTAATGGCTATCATGTCCATTGGCTTGTTTCTCCATGGAAATAATGGATGTCATCAGAACATCCCCTAAATGTTTTTATTGTATATGTTTTTTAATGCTTTCAAAAATTGAATGCTAAACTTCAGGGACATGCTTGAGCATTGTTATACAGTTGATAAGTTACAAAGACATAAGAAGATTTTCCACTTCCCAGAAGGCTAAGAAATAATAAGTAAATACTAAATAACTGTATAGGCATGCATCCATCTACACCCTTCAAAGCAGTGGAAAATATTATGTCTAAAAATTCCTATACAACATAATGAAATCATTCCCCAACCTTTATTCTTGATAATTCTTCACACACCCATTCAAACCCTTCATTATTGATTCCAAAATGTGACTGTCACAACATTGTATCTACAAGACAGTATACAAAAGTGCATTTAAAGCTTATAAATCACTAAACCTTCTTAGAGAGACTTCAATATACATCTCTACAACCTTCTAACTCACTGTAATCCAAGTAGAACATCCTTTGCATCAACAAAACACAACTTTTTAACTGTTCTCTATCAAATTCTAGATTTTTCATGCAAATACAAATCTAGGGCATTAATTTTTCACATGCTAACCATCATCACTCAATCTGAATCTAGATATATAGAATGATTGTATAACAGCCTATAGGATGTAGATATACATTTTTGTGACACTCGCTGCAATTAACATCTAACCACCTAGACAATTAAACACAATTATTGATGAAGTCACAACATTCCTAACATAATTCTTATCTGATTATTATATAATTTTTATTAAATTTCCACAAGTAAAATACCAAATTCCTCCCTGTCTGTCCAAAAATGGGAGCTTTGGGACAGGCTATGAACATGCACCAAAGGATAATGGTAGGGGAATTTTTGTTAGATGCTATAGTTGGATATGCTCTGGTAGACATATATGTAAGATGTGGAATCGTAGACAAAACACCTAAATTGTTTGATATAATGCCTCAAAGAAATGTCATCTCATGGAATGAAATGATTGATTGCAGAGTGTGCACAAAAGGGATTCTACAAGGAACCTCTCAAAATCTTTGAATTAATGAACCACAATGAATTTTTTTCTATGTGTTTCAACTTTCAAATGTGTTCTTGTGTTCAGGTTTGGAATAGGTTAAAAAGCATACTCTAGTGTTTGCAAGAAACAACATCTATATGTAATGTACTATTGTCAAGGACAAATAAATATGAGTCCTTAAATAACACCAAATCAATATTCTAAGCCTATTAGGTATTCATATTCACAAGCTTGAATGTTTATCCTAGCAGTTTTGAGACAAGCTTTTGGAAAGATACTAGAAAGCTAGGTTTCCTTTTCAGGGGGCATAAATCCTTCATTTTAGTTGGAATTCATTTATTTTTAATGTACTTGGGTCATGCTCTACAACCACCAAAAGGTTTCCATTGGTTTAAATTTTGGTCATAAAAGCTTGAACTCCCAAAATTCTTTGAAGGGCGCTGAAATCATGAAATACAAAAATGTAGAAAATTACAAAACATTTGTGAGCCTAAATTTTGTATATTTTAGAGTTTTGTGTTGCAACAAAGCCTACCGAATTTTTGGGGGAATGCTTGTCATATGGCTTTTTAGATTCTAGGGCAAATTAATTCATTTTTAATTTTATACCACTCATTTTCTGCTTCAAATAGCTATAAAGGAATTATCATCTAAACATAAAAATCAGTGTTGTAGCTTCACATCTTTAATGTCTATCTTCTTTTTAGCTTCTTTTAGTTTGAATAAAGCTTAGGCTACAATGTAGTATCAAATTTTTTTAGTCTGTTCATGCCCTTTTCTTTAGTTCATAACTTCATTACTTTGATAACACATTTAATTCCTATAATTTAGTTTGTTGTTCACAGAAATTCATATTAAATACAAGTTAAATGGTCATGTGATGATTTTGGATACTATAATAGATATTTCTTGATTTGATTAGAGACCAACCCCAAGTAATGAGATTTCAATGGTTTCACTTTTGCTTTCATAAAAAACTCATAGTATTTTTTATGTATCCATTGTTGATTTTCAAAAAGGTGTGGTGCCACCACTTGATATGCATTTGTAGATCTAGGGGCCCCCTCAATATAGCTAGTTTTGGTCTTTTTTTGGCTTATTCATCCCTTGTGATCTCTTTTTCTTTAGATGGTTTTCCTTATTGTAGCCCTCTTGTAATTAATAGGAATAAAACACTTTTACTTGCATTTATTTCTCTATTGCCAAGATCTTACTCTCATTATTGCTCAAGCAATGGGCTCTTCCCTTCACTTGTGTGTTCTTTGATCTGTAAAAAGTGGTGGGCATTCCACACACTTCTGATCAACAATGAATTTATTTATAGCTGTTTTGCAACAATCCCAATGAATCAATATTCAACAGCTACTTAAGAAAAAAGGATGGAATATCAGTCCTCACACTATAAACCATCCTACAACAATAAAGCTCTATCTAGCATGCTCCACAACAAGGATTCAATTTACTAACTTAAGGAATACTCTGAAACAATTCATGCAGTCAAGAGAACCCATAATACAGGTATTGAACCTAGAGAAACCCACCATGGTAAGAAAACTATAGTGTAAAAAATCCATTATGATGCTTCAAGACTTAAACTTTTACACACTTCTATGTTCAAGTGTTGCTGCTGTGATAGGTTGCCAATGAATTAGGAAGGTTGTTTAAATCTATACACCCTACCATGTTCAAGTGTTGTAGTTGTGACAGGTTTCCAATGGAATCAAGGAGCTTATTTAAACATCCACACCCTTCTATGTTCAAGTGTTGCAGCTGTGACAGGTTGCCAAACGAATCAGGGAGCTTATTTAAATGTCCACACCCTTCTATGTTCAAGTGTTGTGTTGCAACTATGACATGTTGCTAATGAAATCAAGGGGGTGATTTTAAACTATGACAATATTTTATTTTTAAGTGTTTTAGTTGTGATAGATTGTCAACAGAATCAAGGAGGTTATTTAAACCTTTAAAATTTCCTATTATATTCAAGTGCTACAGCTGTGAGAGGTTTACAATGGAATTGGGGAGGTTATTTAAACCTCTACAACTTTCTATTTCCAAGTGTTGCAGATGTGGCAGGTTGCCAATGGAATCAAGAAGGTTATTTAAACCTCTATAGTATTCTATGTTCAAGTGTTGTAGCTGTGACAGGTTGCCAATAGACTTAAGGGGGTTATTTAAAATTTTACACATTTCTATGTTGAAGTGCTACAACTGTGACAGGTTTCCAATGGAATGAGGGAGGTTATTTAAATCTATAGACCCTACCATGTTCAAGTGTTGCAGTTGTGACAGGTTGCCAATGGAATCAGGAAGGTTATTTAAATGTTCACACCCTTCTATCTTCAAGGTTGTAGTTGTGACAGGTTGCCAATGGAATCAAGGTGGTTATTTAAACAATGACAATATTTTAGTTTCGAATGCTGCAGCTGCAATAAATTGTCAATAGAATCAAGGAGGTTATTTAAACCTTTGAAATTTCCTATTATGTTCAAGTTCTACATTTGTGATAGGTTGAGAATGGAATCAGGGAGGTTATTTAAACCTCTACAACTTACTATTTTCAAGTATTGTAGACATGACAGGTTGCCAGTGGAATAAGGAAGGTTATTTGAACCTCTACAATCTTCTATGATCAAGTGTTGCAGCTGCGACAGGTTGCCAATAGAATCAAGGAGGTTATTTAAAATTTTACACCCTTCTATACTCAAGTGTTGCAGTTGCGACAGGTTGCCAATAGAATCAAGGAGGTTATTTAAACTTTTACACCCTTTTATGCTCAAGTATTGCAACTGTGACAACTTTCCAATGGAATTAGGGAGCTTATTTAAACCTCCAACTCTATTATATTCTACTATTGCAGCTATGACAGGGAGTTAATGGAATCAATTTTAGATTGGGTTCTAGGTGCATGCAGTCATGCAGGTTTAGTGGATGAGGGCTGCACATACTTCACACATCAGTAACCCTTAATGCATTACAATTTACATAAATAGTTGATCATTAGGTGTGCATGGTTGAACTTTGTTCCCATGTTGGCTATATTGAGGACACCCTAAACATTATTACTAGGATGCTAGTTAAATCTGTGGTACATGTGGATCATATATGAATATAGGTTCAGTATTTCTAGCAACGCTGCTTCTTTAGTTGGATCCTAAAAATGCTGCAACTTATGTTCTTCTCTAAAACATCTGTATTAGAAATAACTCAAGTTTCATGAAGAGAGTGTAGTCTCTTCTTCTTTTGGAACATAAGAACATTATAATCAAATGTCACTGATACTAGACTGAATCATGATTGGATATTGGAATAAATTATATTAAGAATAAGAATGAATAATTGTTATAATCTACGATTATGAAAACCACAACATCTTGAGGTACACATCTTAATTTCTACAAATTACACTAGATCCCAAGGGGAAACTATAACATGAATTTGATGATATATAAGCTTCAAAATGTTAGATTATACCTATACGTGCACATGTTATAATTACATATTTGTAACCCAAACATTCCCCATGACCTACTAGAATAAATGTTATTGGTATGGAGAAATGATAGGAGAAAAATACTAATGAATAAATCATAAAGGTCTAAAAGATACACACCCAGAACTTTTGGATTTGAAACCCATTTTTGCACTCACTTGATGCACCACTGCCCTATCATGATTGCTCAAATTTCTTTCAAATGTAAGCACTGCAAAATAGTAATATTTAAGTTAGTATATGCATAAGCACATAAGATTTCCCTCATGCAACAGTTCCTTCAATTAGAAATGCATGTCTGAAACAAATTATAATTACAAGGAGACCGGAGAAACAACACTAGGATTTAAGGTATATCCTTACAATTTCATGAGTAAGAAACAACACTAGTATTTAAGGTCTATCCTTACAATTTCACGAGTGAGAAACCTAGTATGCAAATCCATTAATGTGCATATGGAATTTCATATTATTAAGGCATACGGGCAAGGATTTGCTAAGTAAATTAGCTATTTCATTTTACAAATAACTTGTCACACTGCATTCAATAGCAACTTAAGGCTCAAATATACAAGTAAATCTCAATGAAGAGTTGTCTTAAGTGTAATAACTAATAAATTGCACTCAAATTTGAATAAATGTCCTTCAATTTTTGAGCTGTTACAGTGTAGAACATGATAACAACTCCTACTTCATACACACAATCTTGGATGCATAATATACACACGGTCATTTTATTTCAACATAATAACACCACTTATATATATATATATATATATATAGCTCTACTTACAAAAATCAAGTTCATCACTAGGAGTCGTAGCCTCATGGGGTACCAACAAGCAAGTTGTCCAGATTCGCCTGGCATTTACTAGCACTATATCACTCATCTTCATAACTAGTGTGCATTGGTTCATAACTTCATAGTATATACTCACCTATATTTTATTCGGGTATTCACAACTATTACGATCAAAGATAATTTCACTGAAGTCACACCTTACCAATTATCTTACCCATATGATGTGTGACTGACATGCCTAGCAAATGAAGCTTTGTTCTTGCCTCTCTACTATAATATTGTAGATTGATAGATGTAGATTGGCATACACCACATGCACAAAGAAACAAACTTCTAGTTTCAGTGTTATATACCCTGTGGATTGTAGGCTGACCCAGTTTCAATTTTTGCCTTCAACAGTGAATTTTGAAAAAGTGCTAACAACATTTCCATTCCTCATGGCTTTTTTCCTCTATAAATATCTCCATCAATAATGCTATGGATGATAGTTTACCAGTTTATCAAAATTCATACAGATTTACCTCTAGTTTCTAAACATTCATTTAAAATCAGTAATCAAAGATACCAAAAATGTGAAATCAAGCAAACAGACAGCCAAAGAATATTTATGAGGAAAGACAAAGAACTAGATTAAGATATGCAACAACCAAGGCAAGTCAAACAATTAACATTGAAAGCAAAATATTTAACAACCAACAAGACCTATCCTCACAGATTGATAATTGAACCAGTTAAACAGAGCATGATCCCCAGGAGAAGCCTGCTTCTCAGATTTTTCTACCCCAATCTTTCCATGAAAGGTGATTAATTCCAGAATTGTAAAATACCTAAACTCCTACAAATAAATAGGAGAGAATTCTATTGGATGGTGAAGGGGGCAGGAAACAGAGGGGTAGAGGTGTTGGAGAGACTGCAGATAGAAGTACAGTAGCAAGGTACAAAATGTGCCATATGAATTGATGAATATTTAATCGGAGTATACAAAAATTAAGTTATTTTCCAAACATAAGGGAATGGTTTGCACTGCTTTGTACACCATATACCAATATCTTTGAACCAATAAAAAATAAGAAAAAAATAAAAAATATTTAGGGTTTGTAGCTATAAAATTTTAAAAATTACAAAAAACTAGGACTTGATAGCCAGTGTTTGTTTTTTGTTTCATTAATCTAAAGTGAAAGAGAAAAAAACAAAGGCAAAACACAATGGAAAGTTAAAAAAAAAACTTCAAAATACAAAATTACCTCTTCAAATTTACTCCAAATTGATGAAAGGCTAGGTAGGCTCTTCCAAATTCTCCGTAGTCTCCTTTAGATGCACCAAGGGCTGCTAAAAACCCACCCAAATGGTCTTAAATCACCATATGGCATGTATTTTGTGCTTCAAAACTATTTGTTTCCTCTTCATTGTGCTTGAAAATCAAATCATGAATGTGCTCTTAAGGTGTGAGAAGTCATTTTAAGTCTTTTTGTTTTTCTTTTTACCTACCATGGCCAAGTCATCTCCTTGGGACTCACTAGATCCAGTAAGTCTGGCAGATTTGGTGAGTTTCACCAGACTTGTTGGGTACTTGTTTCAGGAGTCCTTGGGACTCGTTTAGTGCCAATTGCCTTGGGACTTGCTGAGTCTTGGAGAATCTGGGCAAGTCTTGTAACTATGGGATCGTATCGCCTTTAAAAGGAGCCATGTGGTGGATTTTATGAAGCTGACCTAATATGAAAATATAATATCCATTTCAAAAACACTTACGTAAAAAATGTTCACAATTGAGATATGAAATTATGTAGCTGGACAGTAGTAGTTTCTAAAAATTTGAATAAATTGTTAAACTGTATATGGAAAAGCTAAAATATGATTTTTCTGCATCCTGAAGTTTAGATTTTTGAGAGTGATTTGCATAAGTTTGGAACCACTAGACACCTCATTTCCAAGAATGTTGCAAATCTGAAATTCTGAACTTTAAAGGTAAAATAAAAATCTAAATTTGGAACACCCTTTTGTATATTTCTTTGTAACAAGTACAGTGTCACTTGAATTATTTTTTCCTTTTGTATTCTTGATACCCTATTTTTCTATCAATGAATATCCATGCAATTTTCATCATACATAATAATGTCTTGTTTATTAGTGGCTTCCAAAGAAGGTAGATAGTATGTGGGACATTTTTAAGTTTGAATTGTGATTTGCACAACTGCTACTCATACCTGTGAGTTTATGTTTGTTTTTGATTGTTTGGTCCTTTGGGTTATGTGGTCCATACCAATGTATTCACGCATCTTGATTCTTCATACTGCACAGTTTATTTTCTAAAGAATATTCCATATCTAATACTCATGTTATTGTATCACACAAGATGATGAATATAAGGTACCACTGGAAACCTGATAAGTGGTGTTGCCTCTTTGAAATTCTTCTTAGTCTTGTCATATTTGACAATAGAGATAGATTATAACACAATTCAAAAAGAGCAGGGAATGCTAAAGTAGTGCTAGAAGGCAATTCTGAAAATAACATTAAATTTCATAATAGCACAGAGGTAAATATTGAGCAATACGAACAATTATTATTAACCAACAGAGCTTGGTATAGGTAACACAAATAACACTTTTTGACTCCTAAACTTAAAGACTCATCCTAATTCATGTTTAATGGTCTTGTTAGACCTTATTAAAGACAAAACATCTCAAAACATTAACACCTACCAACTGACCACCCTACTAATCACTTAAATGATCAAACATTGTTGTTGTGGTGTTGGTGCTCCTACACCAAGAGGCAAGAATAGGAGCAAGACAAACCATTAGCTTTTACCTCTTCCAAACCTAGTTTGAGAATAGTACAACATAAATACCTGGTCCGCCATTTTGTATAGACACCAAGAAAATAGCCTAATAGAAAGCTACAAAGAAAAGTGTGTGGAAGCTAGTTAGGATCATGACACAAATAACTGTTGAAATATATGAAAACATGTATCCCAAAAAAAAACCATAAAATTATTCAAAAATATAGCTTGAGCAACTAAAAAATATGAAGATTCGATTAAAACTTACATAGAAATTGATTATGAATTGGTGACGTAGAATAACCTGAAATATAGTTAGTTGTTAGAAAACAATTCTAGGTTTTTTAACTTGTGTTTAAAAAAGTTTTGAACAATATTTTTTATGATATTGGAATTCATGAAATAGTATATGCCTTTCATATTATGTATATCAGACTGTAGCTTGTTTTGGCTGGAGTTTTCCTATCATACATTTTCAGATAGAAATTTCTAGGCTATTGCAGATCTCATAAATTTAATACTTCAGGGAATGAAATGCATATTTGTTGCTGTTGCATACATTGTTTATTTAGTGAGTAGACTACATTATTATGCATGCATAAACACTGATTTTTAGTTAGAGAATTATTGATCAGACTGGCTTTTATATTAAAGCTATCAATTACTATCATATTCTAGAGTTGCATGCCTCCCAATTATAGGCATAGACAAAGAAGTGATACCAAAACATGGAAATGAAACTGGGGCAAGTGACATATCTGAAGATTCTGCGCAATTTGTGTCTTGCTGTCAATGAAGCCCTAACGAAGGAGGTATTGTCTTAAAATAAGACGAACCGAATCCAAGCTACCTACAGATAACAAGATAATTGTTTTAGAATAAAAAAAATTCAAAAAAAAAATCAATAATTTGCAGCTCTAAATATCATAGAATTCAATTGCACTTACACAGGTAAACTATCAAGAGTGATATTTTAAAAAGATGGGAATCTATTATAGTGGCAGGTCCCATAAGAGGTTAACATGTTCGTACAAACTACAAACCATGGAAAGAGGAAGATATGGGTATAGCACAAATTTGCTAAGATTTGCACAAGTAGATAGCTTCAAAGGGAAATTGACTCTGCTTAAGAGTTTATAAAACAAAATATGGTGTTTTTCTTGCAAAGTCAGTTGTAGCTGAAAAAGTGGGAGAATTTATAGTACAGAGTTGAAGAAAAGAATGCAAAAATCTGTTTCCAAGAGATTCAATGTACTAATAGTGTTAAACAAAACAACTCAGAAATTTTCTAAGGATTCTTTCAATTCTAGAAGTAGTAACCATACTAGTTCAGTGCTAGCACAAGAGCAGAGAACATCAATTGTAGCTTATGGAAAGGGAAACTCTAAGAACAAGTATACAGTTTATGGTTGTGGTGCAGGAGCACCTTTGCAATCATGTAAATTCTTGAAAAGTGATCAATTTGGTGTCTTGACCTTGTAATAAGGTTAAATAAGTTATTTTGTACACTCTTAGGTCATTGTATGGTCAGTTGGTGTTTATTTGGTCCAAAAAGTGCAACAAACTATAAAAGGTGTAAAGTCGTCAACATAATTTGCAAAATTGTAAAAGTTGCACAAAAAGCAACATTAGGAATATGAAGGGTCACCTTGGTTTTGGCATTGATAGGTGGTTAGGAGGTAGTTAGAAGTTTAGGAGTCAGTTGGAATTCCTTTAAAAAGGCTTGTGTATGTTGTATTTGGTGTAGGTGAATGAACTTTTGAATCAAATGATGGAAAAACTCTGATTTTATGCATATTTCCAAAAAAATCAATGTTTCCAGGCTTATGTATGGTCTATATGGACTTAGAAACATGTAATATTGATTGTGAATGTTGATGTTATCAATCACCTTCCTTTTGGAACAAGTTTCATGCATTTTGGTTATTCTTTGAGCAAGATATTGAGTTTTTTGTGAAGACAGTTCCAAACCCTCATTAGGGTAAACAGTTAAGAAATAAAATTGTTTTATCTCATTGAATCCATCTAAACTTCTCCATATTTGGTGAAATTTTTCCTTGTTGCATATATTTTCATATTCTTTAAGGGTCTAAGTCAAGAGGCTAAGGATTTAAGGTGTAAAAGTTGAAGACTTGACTGTAATTATGTGTGCATAGTCTGAAACAGGGCAGTTAAGGGAAATATAACCTAGGGTTTATGTAAATATATATGAAAAAGAACTCTTGATGTTTTCAATAGTATATTCAGGCCTAATCTAACCTATTTCAAGCATTGTTTGGGTTCATTTGGGTGTGGAGGCATTAAAATCAATAAGCCTAGGTCTGCAAAATGTGAAGGGGACTGGTAAAGAACATATTACAGTGAGATTTATGAGTTTTTGAACATATTTATTAATTCCTTCTATGAATCTTTTGTTTTGTGAGGCTGTTTGGAGATAGATGAAGCCATCACAGGACAGGGGGTTGTAATTTTTACAAGTTGTGGGGATCATTCAATGACTGTCCTGCCTAGATAGAGTAATTGTAGCCAATTTTGGGATAGTAAAAGAAGGTTCTCTATGGTTATTTGAAGAAATGTTTTTAATGAAGTTTAGAGGATGGTATAAATTGTTTGTGTTGATGTTAATGGCAGCATCAGTCATATTCTTCCAGCTGATCTCTTTTACTCATGATGATAAATTAAATAATAGCCTAAGGCTATTTAATTTATAGAGACATCAATGTGAAGAGGCATGATTATTAAGAAAAGAAGCGATCTCTAAAAAGGGCTGACATTATATGCTTTATGAATACGAATTCATTAGTTATTGTTATTTGAGGCCGACCTCATGATGGGACGCGATTATCTAAGAGTCATCTCACTTGTTTGGAGGCCGACTTGATGTTTTCAAAGGATACGTCTCTCCCTCCACACTTGTATATATATTCAATGAGGTTCATTCATTCTATAAGCCATTGTTGTTCATCATAAGTCATCATAGATAGTGCAAATTCTGTAAAAGAACAGATCAAGTTTCTGTAGAAGGCTAAATATATTATCAGCAGATTGTATTACATTGTTACTGTGTTTGCATCTGTTCGTGGTGCATCAAGAAAGTTCATTTTCTATCCTTCATTCAAGTGCGAATTGTTTCAAGAGCAGATTGAGATCTGTAGGAGGATGAGTCTTTTGTTAGCATATTACATCACTATAATTATGTAATTGCATCAGATTGTGGTGTTATCTATTGGCCCTCTTATTGGCCTTCATTGTAAAGGAGACTTTGTTTTGAGACTCAATATACAAGTGATATATTGTTGCTAGGTTTTTCTCCCTCAGGAGGAGGGTTTTCCCAGGGTATCTACTATGTTGTGTGATTATTTTTTGAATTAATTTTTGTGCACTTAATCTGATATTAAAATCAACAGTTTGTGCAGGCATAAATACATTTGTTCGTGACTCTCACAAAGAGGAATGGGCTTGGAGGATGGAGTTGGCATAAAATCCTCGCTCAAGTTAAATATGACTGCAAGATAGGTGAAGAAGCAGTAGGATTTGGCAGGAATCTCAAGGGGCTCTTACTACTGGCATAGCAAGGGTGTTGCTTGTGCAACCAAAAGGAATACCTTATGTGGCAAGAAAGATACTTGCACAACAAAGACATTCACTTCACATAGTAAAGAAGTCTTTTACACAGCCACTAGAAACCCTTGCACAACAACTAGGATCTCTAGGGTTCTGTAAAGGGGTGTAAAATTACATTTTTCTGCTATAATTTGATAAACCCTAGCTAGTAAAACAAAATTAGCACTTTCATTCATAAACAATAACTTAAATCAGCATTAAAACTCATGTAAACTGAATTCAATGCTTTCAAAACATGCTTAAAAACGTAAATCTAGCATTTAGGAAAGAAAAAAGATTCTTACAATACTTGGAAAATAAAAAAAATATGTTATGGAATCCTGAAATTGCAGAAAATTGCTCCACAAATCCACTTGAAATGCATTCAAAGTTACTCAAACAAATTTGCAAATGTTGTGGGAGGCGATTGCATGATTAGATTTGATTTATAAGACCAAAAATCTTGTTTTCTCAATGTCTTTTCTGCATTTTTCACATCCAATAGTCTACCCGCACGACAACCACATATGGCAAGTCTACAACACAAATTCGCGAAAACTCAGCCCTACAACTTGGCAAGATTGAGGTCGAGTAACTTGGCCAGTGAAATACTTGCAAGTGCTCAACAAGTTTTAAATCCATGCTTTTAACAATACATTCAGACCCAATGTATGTCATCAAAAGTAATTGATATAAACCTAATAATTGTGATGAACATGAAAAGCGAGATCTTTAGGTTTTATCTTCATAAATGAATACATTAATGATAAAGAGTGTCCCCACTCCCCATAGAACAACTTGAATGTGCATGTTCAACCATTTTTGAGGTCTCACCAAGGCAACATCATTGTGAAGAGATTTTTGAGGTCTCATCGAGGCAACATCATTGTGAAGAGTTTTTTATCTCATTTTGCAAAAGTTTATCATGTTTGAAATCATCTTCCAGTGACCATGTTGGAGATCATTTTGGAATCACCAAATGTAAAACTAGGAAAGGAACATAGACTCAAAATTGAGTGTTGTTTCTTTTATTTTCCCTATCTTGAAGGGAAATACAAAGGTGTCAAAAATTTCTAAGTTTTGTGGTCCTGAGTTAGTGACACCATGTTGAAGTTGGCCTTGTGGTCTCACAACAACTATAATTTGGAGAGACATAACAATGTCACAAGCACTCAGAATTGAGTGTCATTTTCACATTTTGCATAATTTTTTGAAAGCAATGAAATAAGGTTATTAGTGTAACTTGGTTTGTGGTCCCACAGTGGCAACAACATGGTGTGCATGTTATGGCCAAAGAGAAACATAGTCAAAATATCACCGTAGAGCTACCACTGGATGGTGCAGTTCATGTTCCAGCCAAGGAGACCTCGCATTAAAGTGTGGCAAAGAAAATACCATGAGACACCAAGATGAAGGTATATAAATACAGATGCAATGAGACACAAAGATAAGGAATATCAGTATAAGTACCATGAGACACAATGTACTGGTATTGCAACCAGAATATCATGATTAACTTAAACGTATCAAGGTCAAACATGGCACATACTAAAATTCAAAAAATGGTAGTTGGGAATTCAACGAAGGACCAAAAACATTGTAACATTGAAATGATAAATCAATTCCTTTCATGTAGGATGGCTTCTAATTGTATGCATCAAATAGATTAAATAAATGAAAAAAAGAAAAGAAAATTGTTGGTGAGATTGAGGATTAAGGTAGCTTAAGAACTTTGAAGGCCAAGTAGGCAAAGTAGACCATGTTTGTGTGTTATATCAGATTTTGAAAAGATAAGTAACTTCTATTAAGCTTGTTGTTGCTTATAAATACATTTCTGTAGTATTAGAACTTTTCTACATAAATTTCAGCTTCCAACCGTGTCTATGCAGTCTAATCTGGCTGTGTGGTTGATGGTTGTTCAAATAATCCTCAACCATGCCATCAATTAATGTTGTGCAATGTTTGTATTTTAAATTCTTGTCCTCCGGTTTTGGCCTTTGCAACCCGCCTACTAATAAGGGCTATCTGAAATTTCATGAGTAAATCAGTCCAAAACATAGTATTATTTTAATGTGTTCAGCAATTATTTTTGTGGATGAGGACCAGTTTATCAATACTTAGCCTTTATAGGATTTGTGAAAAAAATATGTCTATTAAGATATATTTTTCAATTTTCATTGAGAAATGTTTTATTCCTAAACCCTTGCAACTTCACACATTAATTGACATTTATAAGGTTTATTGATGGAAATGATACGAATATGTTAAAAAAAAGGCCAAAAATCTATTAAAGCCAAAAGATTTCAACCATACCTAGAAAAGCAACCCAATGCCATCAGCTTAAAAAATACACCATACAATCTCAAGAGTTTTTCAACAGTTGTAGAAAACATCAACAAAAGGAAATTGCATTAAGTAGTATAACTTTTTAACTTTATGTTGTCAATCATAAATATCTAAAAACCAAAAAAATGTATTCACCAAAAAATTGCAGCTCATGCCACGCCAAAAGATAGTTCAAACACAATTTGAAAGCAACCATCCACTTTTATAGAAGCTACAAAGGATTTATCACATAAATCTAAATTATGTTACTTTACAAAAGAAACATAAATGAGCTCAAAACAAACTTTTTAGCATTGCATATTATTTTTATGTAACAAGAAATCACTTTGATATTGTTTTCCCTATAATGACTAGTCATCTTTTATCACTCTCAAAGTGTGTTAAATTCTAGAAAATGATTATAGTATCCCCTCTTCACTAAATCAATATCTAAGATTCACGAGTCCATTTCTATCATTCACAATGGACAAGGGATGATTGCTAGAGAAGTATATACTGGTTAGGGTTGGTTTCATTCATTTGCTACTAATATCCAGTGGCATCATACCATACTGTCCAAAAATGTGAATAAGCATTGTTGCATTGTGACATATAAAAAACATGTTGTCAAAGATATATGTAAGAAAGTTTTAATGGTAAAAGGATATATGTAATAAAGTTTTAATTATTTACATATTTGTTATAATAGAAATTATTTATTTTATAGGGAATTTGGCTAGGAATGATATTTGGAACTGGAGCTCAAACTCTAGCACTAATGTTTATCACATGGCGAGTAGATTGGGATATGGAAGTAAGTCGCTCTTTTTTATATTATTATTATTTCAAATTCTATCAACTATTAAATGATCATAAGTCATTGGATTTATGGTTGATATTTAGAAAATTACCACTATTTCATCTAACATGTTTTTCTCATTTGTAGGCTAAAGCAATTGAAAGTAAATTGAATCAATGGTCCTCTGTCAAGCCTCAAAACGAAAAGAATAAACAAGTGAGTGTTCATTTTCTATTGAAATGTGTTATCTTTTTTCCAAATGATAACTCTATTTTCTCCACAAACAAGTTAATTTGTGATACACAATTTTTGTTGGTTATTTTGGCAGCATGTTGAGAATTTGGAAGATGGTGTTGTAGAACCAAGTATACAAAAAAGTGGCATAGCAAGACAATGAGAAACAACTTTGGACTTCTAATAAGTAAGGTCACTAGCAAGGCTATACAATAGCTATATCACTAAATAATCTTTAACTAAACATTGTCATTTAATCATTGAATAATGAATTTTGTATAGTGTAAAGTTTCAATACCAAAGGAAAGAACTGTAATATTCTTTAAACAAGTAATGACACCTAAGGTACTATTAGATGGCCAATAGATGTATATACAAATACGTACATTGGGAAAACTCTACATATCTATGTTTTTATTGTAAAATTGTAATGTAATGTAAACCTTCCAGCAAAAGAATACTGCCACCTCTCTTCTATTGACAAAAATAACTAAAGACCCCAACATTATATATGAAAATAAATACTAATTGACACTCATATATAGATATGTATGTATATATTTTTAAATTATATTCTATACCCTTAAATATAAACAATTGAATATATATATATTCCTGTAGTAGTCGTACCTGGCCTTTGCGTATAAAGAGATCTTGAAAGATTGTCATATCGGTATATTGGTATCTGAAATTGAATATGTTTCCATGCAAATTTGTTCTTGCCTGGACAACAAAATATCCAACAATGTGACCAAATGTCACAAATGGCCAGTGAAAGAACTTCCGTTCAGAAGATTTCTCAACTTAGGCTAGGCATTCAACCTCAAAATTCTGTCAAAAGGGAGATCATAGCACTCTCAACTGGTTTATAGCAATGTATAAATATTTTATTTTCATTTCTTACCCAAGATGTTCAGAATATAAGCTTTATTTTAGATTTATTCAGCTCAGGGAACAGGGGAGGAAAATATCAAAGCACATGATTTATGAACTCCATGGCATTTATGATCGCAGGGAATAGAAAACAAATTTTGGGTTCTAATATTTCTCTAAAGGCTGAAGCAACACGATGGTCAAAACTCTTGAACTTCAATTTACACATTAATTATAGGCATACAAATGCATTAAGAAACAAGTTTTTTTTTGCAACACTTTTTTGCATTTGGGAACAGAAACCTCCAACATATAGTTAAATTATTTTGGCCATTGTTCATACCAAAAACTTTAAACACAAAAAAAATAGTGGAATATTGCAATGCCTTCAAACATTTTTCTTAATCACATACAACCACTCCATATCACACAATTGAATTCCAATGGGGATATTCTACAGAACAATGTAAAGCTATTCATATAATATTTTTAGAACCATATAGTTGTATGCACAATGTAAATTAAAAGTTATTGCCAATACTGATCATATAACATCAGACTTCCAAAAGATATTTGATTTGAAGGATCAGGGACACTATTCTTTAGAACTAGTTTTCCTTTAAAGAGTATTCAAAATATCAAGGAAAAGCAGAGTATAGGTTTAGAGTAAGAATTTCATGTGAGAAATTTTTTAAATTACAATAAAATTCATATTAAAATTTAAAATATAACAAATGCCTTTGCCACCCAATAGACACATTACATATATAGTTAAGCACAAATTTGGTTTGAACAAAATGCTTGGAACCTCCAAGAAAATAATAAAAGAATTTGAAATGTCATGGAAAAATAAAGTACATATATGTTTAAAATTAACTCTTCCACCAATTTTTTTTGAAAATTATAATAAAATTCTATGTTACCGGTTCTTTGTAGGGGACTGTTGGGTACTCGTTTGGTTCGAATTGGGTCCTAGTCCTCGTCCGGTCCTCTAGGGGATTGGCCAAGGTCCTTTGAATGCCCTGTGGGTTCTTCCAAGATGAACCTTAGAGAACCTAGGGAGAACCCAAACATAATTTGCTCAGAACCCAGATAGAATTTGCTCAAAACTTAGTCATACATGAAATATAAGCAAGCAGAACCATCAACATGTGGATATAACATTCACAGATGTCTATCTTAGGGAAACTTAATATCTTCTGTTTGAACAAGAATGAAGTCTGGATGCATTAATGAAATTCACTTGTATGAGTAAAAGCTTCAGAAAACCACACTCCTGGACAAGGGAAGATAAAAAAACATATGGATATTCATATATCCATACATGATACAACCAAGGGTAATATATACACAAAAAATAATAAAAGGTAATGCATAAAGCATTTTCCCACATATCTATCTTGGTCATTTACAATGCTTTACAATTGATAGTGCTAGCATAGTGAAATGTTTGATTGAAAAACTTGTGACATTTGTATCAATTCTATATTTCATAAGTTTTCCTTAATAACGCTAAAAAAATCCTAACTACACAAGGAAAATAAAAAGTTTCCCCATGAGAAGGAATAACCATATCTAGTTTGGATAATGATCTTTTGTGGTAAAGGAGTTTTACAACTCACCAAAGACAGATTTTGAATGTCAGGTTTGAAGAGATTATGCAAACTTAGAAGGTTTCTTGACCCCATTTCATGAAAGAATTTTGTCATGAGAGTTGATAAATTTGAAGAATGAAGGCATTAACCAGGATTGTGACACTTACATCGAACCAGCCTTTGCTGAAAAATAACTTAACATTCTAGGCATCCTCGCCTATTTAAAGAGGTCAAGGGGTTCTCAAAGGAATTTTTATAGGTGATTCTTAGCAAATAAAAAAAAAAAACATCTTCCATTACTTTGGCTATTTATGTAAGGCCATAAATTGATTACAAAGTTCAACTGCTTCTCCATAAATGGTATTTGATAAATGGTTATGAGGCGAACAAGGTCACTCTACATGTGGCCAAACTCTAGACTCTTTTGGACCATTGGGACAACACAACTGGCACAGTTGTTCATGTTCATCCAGCCTCACCACCTCATGGTCATTCCTGGCAAGAAAAATCTTGTCAGCATTCCCAAAGACATGCTAGTTGTTCTCATCATTTGTAGGCTAGCCATCACCCCTCTTCTGTGTCATTTTAGTGATGAGGTGGGCTATGCCTACTGGCAGGATACATATTCTTGTCTTGTCTTGGCTAGTTCACCACAGCAAGAGAATCCTAATGATCAGAAACCTATGGAGCGGGATGAACAGACTGAAAGCAATAATGTTAATACTAGTTGGAACCCATTTTTTATTGCTAGGACTTGCTTGATGTGGAGCTCCAAGCCAGATTTTGGGATCCATCTCTCGGTTTTGGGTTTATTGTTCTTTCTACATAATTTTTAGAAGAATATGATTTGTTAAGCAAATGAGGTTTTTTTGAGCCACATGATACATTATTTATCCCTACTTTTCCAAGAATTTAGAATGCCATGAGTCCATGGATTTATTCAACATTTAGCCTTGGATTTTCAAGAATATAGAATTCCATGATAGAGGAGCAGAGTTAATTTAGAGTTATGCAGGATATGTTTTTTTAGAATAAATCCTATGGATCGGGTAACAAAATTGTGTTTTTTAGTCACATGTATTTAAAAAAAAAATTCCCTTTTCTCCTCAGTTTGACCCAAGTTTGTCCTGTTTATTGAAAAACCCAGGCAACCAAGTCAAACCAGCTTGGACAGATCCTAGATATGTTTAAAATGGAAATGCGATAACTTGTGTGATCTATTACCATAGGAGAAACAAAGCAGTGTGAACTGCAAGAAAAGAAAGCAGAGAATATGAGAGACACTTTAAGATATGTTGTTTGGTATGATACATTGACTACTCACCATTTCTAATGGTTTTCTTGAAACTTGTTTTGCTGCAATTGGGAATCCATTTCCAAATCAGTGAGCACCTTGCTTAATATCATACAATGAAGAAGAAAGTACTGAAGGGCAATCTCTCTCTGTCTCTCTCTCATACAAATGAGAACAGAGAAGAAATGACTGAAGGTCAATCTCTCTCTCATAAAAGGAAAAAAAGGACTGAAGGTCAATCTTTCTCTCTCCATCCATCCCAGAGACATGCACACATAAACAAAAATACATGGATTTCTTTTCCTAAGCTGATAAAGATCTTGAGAATCAGGCCCCATTATCCTATTCCTGTCTATGGAGTTACAATCTTAATGGTTTTGTTGCAAGGGTGGGATAATAGCTGTTAAATTCATAGTACTCTCTACATTAATTCTAACACAAGTAAATCTGGTAATTGTAGCAGCTGAAGCTTTAAGATGAACATTTACCACTGCATGTGTATGCTTTTGTGATTATTCTTAAGCTCTTCTTATAATCGATATTGAGTGAGCATTCAAACCTTCGAGGGTGGGTCATTGTTAGATGTATGTGCTAACTTTGTTCCACGTCCATTCCATTATAGGCATGAGGCGGCTAGGGCATT
>VDFB02268908.1:0-43930 GCA_007258455.2 Sequoia sempervirens | reverse complement strand
TAATAATGTATAGTCAACTATTCTAATTGCATGTATGCAAATGATTGCAATTTTGTTAATGGAGTATTAAAAAATTATAAAGATAAAAGATTACCTACCCTTTGAGACACATTATTGTTTTTCCTTTTTAAAGATTTGACTTTAGTCTATTATTAAGATGAAATTATAAGCATTTAGTGCATTAATGAGATTATTTTTTAATTCCAAAAATTGTTTGGTACAGGGCATATTTTTAAAAATATTTATTAATTTATTTATAAATAATAATGATATATTGATAATATTTTATATTATGTACAATAATTTTTTAATTGTGTTAAACTATTTAAAGAAGATGATTTTATAAGTAATAATTTTTTTTATAATGATGATTATTATAATAAATAATTAATTATTAATTATTTTTAATGTATTGTAATTATTAGAATATATAGTTGTAATTAAAATATATATAAAGTTTAATTATAGAATATGACTTTAAGTCATAATAATCTAAGTTTAATTTATAATAAATATTGAATTATATAGAATTGTATGTTATGTTTTATTTGGTTTTGTGTTTATTTTTAGGAGAGTGTTTTGATGTATTTATATATTGATAAAGAGGATAATTTTGTGTAAAGTTTGATCACTTATTTATTTATTTAAACACGTTATGTTACATCTATTATTTACCTCATTCATCTTATTGCAAATTAATAACATTTGTATGTGCATATCATTTATATACATGTTAGTCGCTTCAATATTATTGTTTCTACATCCTGAGTTGTTTCCATGACCATGAGATTTGGTTACAAACTTGACCCTTTCAGATTAAAATTCAAATTTAAATTTTAGTCAACTCCCATTCATTAGTTTCTCACCAAGGATCAACTAAACACAAATTTACATGATTTATTGCTATGTTCTTGCACTTAAAGATAGTCAATGTATTTGTTTACATATTTGATCATCTCCTAATTATTTGATATTCACACATATCACTCACATTATAAGACTTCAATTGGTGCAATAATCTATACGATAATCCTAGCAACATATACATGCCCGAAGAGTATTCTTTTATCTTTCATAATAGTGACCCCTTTTTAAGGTATTTTTAAATACTATTAGTTTTAGATAGTAGAAAAGGTAGAAAAAGTAAAAGCAAATCAAACTTAATAGAAAGAAAAGTTGAACAAACTATTAAGTTATTTCTATAAACATCAGACATTTATGTGATCAAGGATCTAGATGAAGTGTAAAGTTATAAAAATTATCAAATTATTTTTGCAAACACAAAGAATTTGAAAATACTATTGTCATTACATTAACCTTTAATTATACGTATACATTATTGAATTAGTCTAAATTACTCTTAGAAAAACTTTCTTTCTTTTAATTTTTTTAACCCAATCAATCCCACACAACTTAGCCTTTTTCTAAATATAATAGAATTACAATTTTATCATCTACTTTTAAATTTCACACATATTTATATATATTTATTTAATATTTAAATATACATTCCTTTATCTGTCTTCACACCCTACCATCTAGAAAGTCTTATCATCGTGCCATATTTTAAATCGTACTTCTTAATTGATTTGTATGCACATATTTTAAATTTTAATAATTTATTACACATCATCCCTTTTATCTTTAATATTCCCATAGCACATTATACTAGATATATATTATATGGAAATATTAATTTGTAATGGTCCTTTCCTCATGATAGTGAGTGTTGTTTGGCCCACATATATGTGATTTCTTTTAAATTGAGATGAGTTTGTACATTGATGGCCCCACATAACCAACAATCCTAAAGAACCTACATGAGACACAAAAATTATTATAATGAGATAAACCAAAACAATGGGCTTATTTCCCACCTTGTTTTAAGAGCTTATGTCCCATCCTCACACCATGTCTTTTTGTTTTATTTGTTTTATTAGAAACCAAAAACATTCGTAGGGTATTTTTGTACACATTAAGGGTGTGAGACTCCAAATGGATAGTGTACGAGACTTGAGGATAGAAATAGTTTTGTTTGTTCAAACATTTTAAGAATTTGGATACAAGTTGTAATATTTACAAATTTATTATCTAATTATTTAAATAATGAGGTAGAAGTGATCTAAATCATGTATGGATTTAAATTTCATATCTTTAAATTTGTTTTTTATTTAAGTTTATATTTATCTTTTCAATTATTTGTCATGTGTTAATTAAAGTATATTTTTTTGAAATTGTACATTAATTTGTTATTTAAAGAATGTGTCTTACTATATTAAATTGATCAAGACATGCTAAGTGATTATAGAGGAACATTTGTGTGAGAACCACATAGTAGTATTATAAAGTATCCTAATTGCATTATCAATTTGCATAATCATCTCACTCATACTACATGAGTGCCTACTATCTTTGATCCCTATTCATTGACATTAAATCATCCTATGTAAGAGTTTAATCAAAGAGGAATTAACCATTACCTAACAAACTCCTCAATGATGTTAGTAAACACCGCCCTTCTTCATACACGTGTACAAAAAGATAAAGTGAACAAACTCTAATTATAAAAACACCAAAAAATGGGAATTTTTTATTTATTTTTATTTTTATCAAAATGCTCAATTTTCCTTAAATTTTGGAGCTCAAACTTTTAAGCTGAATTGCAAAGCTGAATTCATGGGACCACCAACTTTAAAATATTCCTAAAAACTCTCCATGGCCTGCTTGAATTTTTTGGGAAGACCTCCATTTGGACCATACCCTGAGTATTGGTCCTTGGATGATCCTGTGATAATAAAATAGAGTACTTAAGTTAGAGATTTTTTTATGGAAACAGCTAAAGACTCCCTCTTAGCTTCATCCCAATGATCTTGTCTAAGGGTGCAGTCTCATGAGGGGGGCTTCAAGATCTATTTTGAAGGAGCAAGCAGTCCCATGAAACAAAAAGAAAAATGCTAGAGGATTAATTAGAATCTTTTCCTCAACAATAGCAGCCCCTACATAACAAGATTCATGAGACCCCGGCTTCCATAAATTTAGAGACATAGGGCTTAAACTTTTAAGCTTTAACTACACTACAAAATTTATTTATGAGACCACCCTTTAAAATAATCCTAAAAAAATCTAACACTGCCCATTGATTTTTTTAGGAAGCCCTATGAAACGGCACCCTAAGACTAGCTATGAAATAATTAAAGACTACAACTGTTTGGGAAATGTTTGGTCTTATAAATCATTTCAGACTCATTCATATATTAAAAAAAAAACTCCTCCTCCCAAGGATTTCTTTCCATTTACTATAAATTCTTTAAAGTTTCTTTGGTTTCAACCTTGTGACCATTATGACATATATAAATATTGAAAACAAATTTTCAGTACTGACTGTCTGAGAAACATTTGAAGCTATATATAAATAATCAAATCAAATTTAACAAATACAAAAGCCCTCAGAAACTGATACTGTATGCAATGTAAAGCAACAATTACCTTTAGATTTTTCTTTGAAGTGAGGAATATCCAGTTCGCCGTATTTTGATTTGGAGGCGACAGGAAGCTTTTCCAAAAGCTTGTCCCGAGCAATACAAAATGAATTCCTCCTTCCCTCATTGCCCGCCTCTATCTGTATTCTGCTTTCTTCTAAGAGTGGAG
This sequence comes from Sequoia sempervirens, assembly GCA_007258455.2. Classification (NCBI taxonomy): domain Eukaryota; kingdom Viridiplantae; phylum Streptophyta; class Pinopsida; order Cupressales; family Cupressaceae; genus Sequoia; species Sequoia sempervirens. The sequence continues at coordinate 40,282 of VDFB02268908.1, read as the reverse complement.
CATTGCCCAAATCCTCCCCCATATCTCTCTCCACTCCCAACCAAAGAATAAAAATGCCTAAATCTTACTATCACACCAAATTTATAGCAACACTACAACGGGTAAATATTCTGCTAACTTCAGTTACACGCCATATGTACCACTGGAATTCCCCCAGGATATGCTTCGCCCATGGCCATTAAATACAGACCACGGGGAAACAAGCTCACCGGTGAGTCGCAGTATCATGGTCATATGCAGAGAAACTGTCAGAAGTGTTGAGGGCAATTTGAAGGCTGATAACTTACCAAGACTTGTAGATTGTTCATTTGACCAGTAGCTTATTACTCCTGCCCAGCTTTGCTTTAACATGTGGCATTGCTATCAGATTCCTTTTTGTACGGCTATTTTAAGAATTTATTAGGGATTAAATAATATCAGATATTTCTTAGGTCCAACCAAAAGCCGGGAATTAGGGTCTGTCATCTATTATCACGAATTTCAAAATATAAAATAACTAGCAATGGCACCTTGTGCAATGGGTACACCAAAGAGGTGTGGAATGTGAATTAGGAAAAAAATGGTTTTTTTTTGGCACACATTTGTGTAGTAAATGAGATCATTTGATAGATCATTTTAAAAATGATTTTAATATTAGTATTATTATTTTTTAAATTTCTTTATTATAGAATAATATTAGTATGTATTTTTTAATTTTTTTATGTATTAGCTATTATATTATTATATAAACATTTATTATTTATGCCATTATTTTATGTATTTATTATTATATTATCTATTATTAACTATTGTATTAACTATTATATTGGTATATAATATAACATTATATATTAAAAACTAAATTATTTATTTTATATTTGAAACTAATTATTTATTATATTTTATAAGGGAAAGGATGTCGTAATGTTAAAACCTAAATGTGCTCGTTTTCATTGTGGTAAACATACTATATTAATTATGCTAATTTATACTTAACTATGTAGGGTAAAGGATGTAGAAATTTAGAACCTAAAATATACATTATTAATTATGTTGTAATTTTAAAACCTAAATTTGCTCATTATTAAGATGTTTTCCCTAATTTCCATTTTATTTTAAAACCTAAATGTGCTCATTATTAGGATCTTGGCTGTAATTTTCATTTAAATAAACATACTCTAAAACCCTTGTTGAAACTTTATTTTTGTAACTTTGACTCTCCTCATTTAATGAGGGCCAAAATATTCTTCACGCGAAATTATGCAAGTTACAAAAAATAATGTTTGCGAGGATGAACATATAAGTATAATACAATATATAATTAATATATAATATATCTTATATAATACAAAGTAAATCATATATAATACAATTATATTTATTATATTATATAATATTTAATATAAAAAATATATGTTATTATTATAATATAATGTATTCTAGAATAAAAAGTAGAATATATATATACACATACACACTTATATATACTTAATAATTACTACTATATATTATATTTATATTATCTTTATGTATATTACACTATATTATTCATATATTATTTGTTATATTTATATTTATATTATATCTTATATTATACATTATCTAAATAATATAGTATATATTAATATATAAACTATTTATATATTATTCATTTTATTTATATTTATACTATACATTATATTGTATAAGTTATAAATAATAGTATATGATATATTATGTTATTTATTATTTATATTTATATAGTATATTATATAATATAATATTACAAAATATAATACTTATTATAATTATATTTGATTCAACTTATGAATTGATACTAAATATTATTTAAATTTTATTAAATATTTATATTTATATAACATGGTATATTATATAATATTATGTATAATATAAATATAAATATAATAAATAATATATAAATATAATAAATAATATATAAATATTAAAGTATAATATATAAGTTATAAATAATATTATATAATATAATATATATTATTTATTATTTATATTTTTAATAGTATAATAGGCAATATAATATTATAAAATCTAATACTTATTATATAATTATATTTGATTCAACTTATTAATTGATACTAAGTATTATTTAAAGTTTATTAATTATTTATATTATATATATAGTATACTATATAATATTATTTATAAATTATTTAATATGATATATAATATAAATATAAGTATAATAAATAATATATAAATATTTTATATGTATTAATATAAATTATATCATTTATCCACAGAAAATCAGAGTGTCGATGATGGCTCGTGGGCGCGCGCTCTGCAACTCGAGCTAGGGCATCCGCACCCTAGCTCTGTCTATTTTTTTTTGTGCTTGCGAACAGGGGAAATTGGGGTTGGCTCTATCTGCTGTGGTTTGGGCTTGGCTACGGCTCTGTAGTGCGTTTCTGGTTCAGGCGAGGGTTTATGCCCATTCTTTTTGAAAATTCCTCCATTTTGACTGGTGTGGGAAGCTTTCCTCGTAGGTGATTCTTGACTGTTTTGCCTGTGATCAATGGTGGGTGTTGCGTGGGGCTTTAGAAACCTGCGTTTTGGCTGTTTTAGCTTGGGGCTTTACATGCCCGTTGCCTTTGTTTCTTCTCTCTAATGCGCAGGTCGGGAGGATTGAAGGTGTGGGGTTTGGCGTTGGGCGGTGATAAGAGGAAGGGTGTGGGGAGGATTCCCTCACCCATTTTTGGGGTTTGTAGTTTTCCCTTGGCATGATGGCATGCTCAAAGGGTGAGACGTCAGTGAGGAGCCCTCACTTGGACTTTCGAGCAGCAATAGGCCCAAAATTTTCAAGTCAAGGGATGAAGACCTTCGATAACAATTTGTTTGCTCCGAATACAGGAATTGCTGATTTGGGATTATCTAATGGATCACGGATTGCAAAGATTAACGGTTGTCTCGAGAGGTGCAAGGAGAAGCCAAAACTAGTTGTTCCGGCTGAGATGATTGCTGAAGATGTTGAGTATTATTCAAATCACTCCTTATATTGTAAGTTTTTGGGGATGAAGGTTTCCTTGCAATTTTTGGAGGTTTGGGCCCCAAGGACATGGGAGCCAGAGGGGGAAATGGAGATAATGTTGCTGGCGAACAATTATTTCATGGTTACATTTAATTGCATTGTTGATCGCAATAGGGTATTTGAGGGAGGTCCTTATTTTCATAATAAGGTAGGGTTGTTTATCAAGCCATGGCATGCAGGTTTTAACCCTGCAGAGGAGCTTCCAAACCGTGTCTCGGTGTGGGTTCGTTTACTAAGGTTTCCGATGGAATGCTGTCAAGAGGATGTGCTACACCTTTTGGCCTTGGTGCTTGGAAATCCTATTGGGACCTCGTCGCAGACTTTGGGTAAAAAGGTAATGACTTTTGCATGCATTTGTGTTGAAATTGATCTAAGTAGGCCTTTGCCCGATGCAATAGATATGTGTGCGGGCTCTTACTCTTGGGTGCAGCATTTGGACTACGAAACTCTTCATTTTCGCTGTCGGCTTTGTCGAGAATATGGCCATTTGTAGCGGAGATGCCCAAGGTATAAGCCTAGGGAGTCCCAGCCTTCACAACCTGCGAGAAATCTTCTTGAAATAGATAAAGGGAAGAGCATTTCTCCTGATGAGGTAGGTGCTTCTGATGGTTTTTCTCCGGTCAAGGCTCGAAATCGAAACAGGGGTCAAAAGAGGCCTTTTAAAGAAAGGAAAGATGAAGGTACCTTCAACATATTTGAGGTTTTGGATGAGCTCAGCCAATAGGAGGTGAACCCAGGATTGATCAACCTGGATCAAGGGCTTGTGGGATTAGCTCAGGAGGATCTTGTTCTTGATTCTTCTATGGATCCACAAGGGGATGATTGTCGACACTTGGAAGCTGATCAGTAGAGGGGGGTTTGTGAGGTGCAAGAACCCTTGGCCATTGTTACAATAGTAGGTGTGGATTCTCCTATTCCTAGGTGGAACACTGGTTCAAACTTAGCTACAAAGTCCAAGCCTCCCCCCAAATTGGGCATTTTGCAGAAAGATATTAAGAAGGGCGGGGCAGAGAAATTTGTTAAACCTGGCAGAAAAAAGGATGTGGAAAAGATTAAACTAGCAGGTGAGAATTTGGTGGAGTCAGGGGCAGTAAAGACTCTAGATTCTATTTTTTCAAGCCCCTTGAAATGATTGTTCTGTCATGGAATGTACGGGGCTTGAACAGCGGCCCTAGATGAAAAGTGGTTCTTGAGTTAGTTAGAAGGCAAGGTCCTGGTGTCATCTTTTTGCAGGAAACTAAGTTATCTGTTGAGAATATGCAAAGTTTGGCACCTAAGTTGTGGAGGAGCGGGGAGTGCCAGTGCATTGGAGCTCATGGAGCTTTGGGGGGTCTGGCATGTTTATGGAATCCTCAAAGAATCTGGCCTCTTTGGTGGATTTCTTCTAAATCCTCTATGTCTATGATTGCTTCTAGTTTTGAGTCAGGGGAAGTCATTTTATTTTCTAATATTTATGCTCCTATAGATTTTCAGGGTAAACAAGGTTTGTGGTCCCATATCAGGCTGATTCATAGCATGCTGCCTTTCCATCCATGGATTTTGGCTAGAGACTTCAATGCTATTTGTGAGTTGGTTGAGAAGTGTGGTGGCACTGGAAGGTTGGAGCCCTCTACACTGCTGCTTCGAGACAATATCAATACCTTGAATCTTGTTGATATCAAAGCCAACAACGGTCAGTTCACTTGGAACAATCATCAGGTTGGTGAGTTTTGCATTGCAGAAAGATTAGATCGGTTTCTGGTCTCTTGTTACTGGGTTGGAGGGATGTGGTCATCTTGTTCTGAGATCTTGGATTGGAGAGGATCGGACCATTGGCCTATTAAGCTTGCTACTGAGTCAACTCGTGTGCCTCGTATGCCCTCTTTTAAGTTCCAACTCATGTAGTTGTGGGACCCCTCTTTGAATGACTTGGTGTCTGATTGGTGGAAAAAAGGTAGACCAACCTATGGTACAACAATGTATGCTTTTGCTAAACTTCTTCAATATGTTAAATTTGAGCTCAAACGGTGGAATCGTCAATATTTTGGGAATGTCTTCCATGCAAAGGCGTTAGCTCACGTTGATTTGGATGGTATCACAAGTAGGTTAAGGGAGGATGGGGTCACGGCTGAGTTGCTTCAGGACAAGGCTCAGGCTGTGAAAACATTGGAAGAATGGGAACTGCGAGAGGAAATATATTGGAAGCAGAAGGCTCGTATTGACTAGCTTTAGGAAGGGGATAAAAATATAGCTTTCTTCTTCAATTCTGTGAAAGCTAGGTGCCATGGCAATTCTATCTCTGGTCTGGTGAATGACAGGGGAGATCATCTCTCCTCCTTCCTGGAAATCTCAAGGGAGGTAGTGCAATACTTTGAATCTCTTTTTAGGGAGGACTCACAAGGGGGGTCTCCTGAGGAAGCGCAAATTCTTTCTTGTATCCCCTCTCTCGTGTCTAGAGATTTGAATAGACAACTCTTGAGTGATATCTCACTTGAAGAGCTTGAAGGGATTGTTTTTAATATGAAGAAAGGGAAGGCGCCTGGTCCTGATGGCTTCCCTATTGAGTTTTTTCAAGAATTTTGGGATATCATCAAACTTGACCTCCTAGTTGTGGTTCATGAATCTCAACACAATAAGCAGATGTTAAGGGCTTTAAATGCTACTTTTCTTGTTCTTATTCCCAAGAGTGAGGGGGCTGATAGGTTAAGCCAATTTCGGCCCATTTCTTTATGCAATGTAATCTATAAAATTATTTCTAAACTTATTGCTGACAGGTTGAAGAAGGGGCTTGAGGAACTAATCTCCGAAGACCAAAGTGGTTTTATAGCTGGTAGGAAAATTCTGGATGGGATTGTTATTGCAACTGAGGTCATCCATTCTATGGCCAGCTCTAAAGAAAAAGCGATGTTTATCAAACTAGACATGGCTAAGGCTTATGACAGAGTTAGGTGGCCCTTCCTTCAGCGGGTTCTTGGTGCTTTTGGTTTTGCTAAAGAATGGATTCAATGGGTTTTGAGTTGTGTTACTTTAGTCTCTTTCTCGGTGCTTATCAATGGGAGTCATTCTGAGCTATTTCGTGCTTCTAGGGGGCTTCGTCAGGGCGATCCTCTTTCCCCTTGTTTATTCTTTTGGCTGAAGGTTTGGGGAGATGGATTAAATGAAGTGTGGAGTCTGGTCTCATTCAAGGGTGGAGGTGGGGTGGCACCTTACCTCCACAGACTCACTTACAATTTGTGGATGATACTGCTTTGATGGGGATGGCTACAATGCAAGAGGCCTCTCAGTTACGAAGAGTCTTGGATGCTTACCTGGTTGCCTCCGGTCAGCAGATTAATGAGGGAAAATCTTCCATTTTCTTCTTCAACACTCTGGGCCCCATTTAGCAAAGGATTGCCCACACTTTGAGATTTCAGATCGGGACTCTCCCTTTGACTTACCTTGGCATTCCCATCTCGGTGAGTAGACTTCCTAGGGAGTCTTGGCAGATTATTTTGGATAAATTTTGGGTGAAAGTTAACCATTGGACTCATCGATGGTTATCCTTTGTTGGTCGTGTCCAGTTGATTAAGTCGGTGGTGCAGGCTCTGCCCATTTATAGACGCATGCTCCAGGTTGCCCCTATGGGCTTTCTTAAGGACCTAGATTCTGTGGCACGACAATTTTTATGGGTTGGTTTCTTGGAGTCCTCCAAATGGAGTTTGGTTAGATGGGAGGTGGTTTGTAGTCCGAAACAATATGGTGGACTAGGCTTGAGGCAGTCAGCTTTGACTGGGGAGGCTTTGGCTGCTAAACTATATTGGCGATGGTGTAATGAGCAGGATAAGAGTTGGGCCAAGGTTTTTTCTCATAAGTATCTTCTGGGGATCCCTCAACCCGATATTTCTAGGTACCCCCTTGTGGGGAAGGGCTCTGTGATATGGGGCACCCTCAAGAAAGGGGTTGTGCTTATTAAGGAAGGATTATTTTGGATCTGCAAGAAGGGGACAGAGGTTCAGTTTTGGTATGATTCTTGGGATGGTTTTCCTCCCATCACCTCTCAGTTTCCAAACCTGTTGAATCTTTGTCTGAGATTTCTTGAGGCTAGTTGGTCACGGGTGAGTGATTTTAAGTCCTTTTTCCCCTGTGGTCAGATGGAGATGGCCAAATGGAAGCCCCCAGATGAGTGGCCAAATGTTGGTTTGTAGGAGGATTGTATTGTGCTACAAAGTATCCTCTCCAGCTGAAGATGTAGCTCTCTCCGAGAAGATTGCGTGCTTGCCTGGTCCCCCAATCCTATGGGGACCTACACTGTAGCCTCCGGTTATAGTAGGTTATTGTCTCATAGGTTGGTTGGGCCTAAAATTCAGTGGTGGAAGAAGGTATGGAACAAGCTTTTTTGGACAAAATGTAATTGTTTTGTTTGGATGTTGGCCTGGAATAAGTGTTTGACTTGGGATAACATTCGGAAGAGAGGTTTCCACGGCCCTTCTGTTTGTGTTATGTGTGGGGCTAATGAGGAGGACTCTACCCATTTGTTTTTTCGTTGCTCTTTCGCCCTCCAGCTTTGGCATTTTTGGTGGGGTGTTTGGACAACTCCTTGTGTTCATGCTTCCTCCTTGATTGAGTTTTGGCAGGGGATGGGTCGGCCCCCTTCTGTGGCCTCCTTTTTGTAGGAGGTGTGGTTTGTGGGGCCTATCTTCTTATTGTGGCAGATCTGGCTGGAACGCAATCGAAGGATATTTCGTGGGGAACAGAGGCTGGTGCAACAAATTTGGCAGAGATTACTGGGCATGGTTCAAGAAATAGTGGAAGCTAGGTGTGAAGTGGATTTCCCTTTGGTGAAAAGGGATACAGAGTTGGAGAGATTGGGGATTCAAGGGTCATCCTTGGCTTTGACTAGGGCTAAGAGAGGACGTCATGAGAAGCAAAAAATTGATAGGGATGGCAAATGGCAACTTCCCCCTGATGGTGTTTTGAAGATCAATACTGATGGATCTTCAAGGGGCAATCCGGGACTGGCTGGTATTGGGGGGATTGGTAGAGATTATTTGGGCTCAGTGATTTTCCTCTTTTCGATCTATGAAGGGATACAGACCATCAACCTGGTGGAAGGGCTGGCTATTCTTGACACTCTTGAGAGGGCTCATGCTTTGGGGTGGAGAAGGATTGTTTGTGAATCTGATTCCCAGATTTTGATTAATTTTCTTATTGAGCAGAAAGTGGCTGATGTCAGCTGGTAGTTGGCTAGGGTTGTACAACAAATTCTATGGGTTAGTTCTTTGATGGAAATGGTGAATTTTTTCCATATTCCAAGGGAGTGGAATAGGGCAGCTGATTGTTTGGAAAAATGGGCTTCTGAGCATGTTGAGGGATGGAGAATTGAGGAGTGGGAGTTGGTTCCTCAGGAGCTCCGTCTTGATTTAACGAATATTCTTGTTGAGGATAGGGCTGGGAATGGTGACAAATAATGATGTTGGTTGTTTTTTCTCTGTTTGGTTCGTTGCTCTTGTTTTTCCTTGGGACCTCTGTCCTTTTCTTCCTTTGTAATGTTGCTTTCTGATATTCAATAAAGTTTTTACCCCTTTTTTTAAAAATATATATATATATATAATAGTAATAATATTAAATTATATATAATATAATTATATTTATTATTAATTTAATAGTATATATAGGTTATATTATTATTATATATTGTATTTTATAATAAAAAATATTAAATATAAATATAAAATTATTATAATTAATAATTAATATATTCTTATATAGAACAAATTAAATTAATATATAAAAAAATTGATAGTTTAATTGATCTTTGGAGAGATTAGGAAAAATAAAGAGAGATCGATGGGGAGACAATTCTATATAGAAAAATGAATATATACTAACACTTGCACCTAAAGGAGGTTCAAGGATTGTGCCAATAGAAAATTATATGTTAATATGTTAGAGAGTATGTGTTTGTGCATGGATGTGCTACAAATTCTAGTTGCATGTGGCTAGCTTTAAAAATTAATAATAAGTGCTAAATAATGGAATGAAATAAATTTAGACAAATCTAGATTAGGGCTCCCTAACATACTTCACGCTCTTGGGCTTAGGTGTGGTGAAGTTAGGGCTCCCTAAAATGCTTTCTCTTTGACCTCATCATGTTAGACTATGGGAATAGCACTATTGATTCTTGATTCCTTAAATGATCCATTCAAATGGATTGAATTAATTGATAACATATATGTATTATTTAAATGAAGTGTCTCCAAGATAGCTCTCAAAATACAATTGGATTGTTTGAATCATATTTTATTAGTGAAATTGACCAAAATTGCTCTTTGATACATTTGACATGCTAACATAATAGGAAAATCAAATTGGCTTAAAATCATAGTTAAAAACATCAATGATTCATTAACATAATGAGTAATAAAAGTTAAAGAATGTAAATGTTAAATTTTTTTATAACATATATGAAGGCCTTAAGACTGTACCGAAAGGAAATGCCTTCCACGCAATAGGTATTTTTGGTGCACTAAGCAACCTAGGTGGCCAAATGGTGCACTTAGGTAGGGGTCCCATGAGGGGGGATTATGCTCTATGGATTATGATCAAATTCGAAAGAAAAAATAATAGAGGAGTAATAGTCATTTATTTAGTCATTTTTATTTGTCTGATATTAGTCATTTAGTTGTGATTTTACCCGATGACCAAATTAGTCACGTATAAATGACCAAATTAGTCATTTATTTTGCAAATGCTACTAGTGTTAGTCACGTGACTAAAATTTTTAGTCATGTGACTAAAAGTTTTAGTCACGTAGTCATTTATTTTCCAAATTCTACTAGTGATCATTTCATTTAACGTTACCATTTCATATCATTCAAAGTCATTATCACTTCATTATCATTTTACCATTTCACTTATCATTTATCATATCATTTCATTTCATGTAACTCAAAGTCATTATCATTTCACTTATCATTTATCATATCATTTCATTTAACGTTACCATTTCATATCATTCAAAGTCATTATCACTTCATTATCATTTTACCATTTCACTTATCATTTATCATATCATTTCATTTCATGTTACTCAAAGTCATTATCATTTTATCATTTCCCTTATCATTTATCATATCACTTCATTTAACGTTACCATTTCATATCATTCAAAGTCATTATCATTGCATATCATTAATCATTTCAATTCCATTTCACTTATCATTTATCATATCATTTCATTTAACGTTTCCATTTCATTTATCATTCATCATTTCATTATCATTTCATGTCATCATCCTCTATCATATTATTTCATTAACATATCATTACATTATCATTTATGCTCATTATCATTTATCATTTCATCACATCATCAATACATTTCACAACATATCATTTATCATCTTATCATACATCTCATTATCATTAACCATTTTATTTCATATAGTCATTTATCATTTATCACATCATATTCATCTCATCCTATCATTTTCATATCCATTCATATTACAAAGTCATAATGCATATCATAAACACAACATTCATTTTCCATCATATCATCATTATTTATTTACATTTGAAAATCCAAAAACAAACATTCCATACATACATCTTCATATCATTTTCCAAATAACATTTTTTTTCATACAACATATCAAATATCCCATGACATATTTTCACAATCACATCATAAGTCATCCACCTGCATGACATCATTAATACGCATCGTCAATCATCATCATAAACATATCATACCAAAATCATCCTGCATATCATGATAGTCATCAAATCATTCAAATGCATACCAAATTCCATAACATATAGAAATAAATGCATATCACATAATCAACAAATCATGATAGACATCAATCATCTCATAAATGCACATCATGTCATCAAAAATCATCGCCGCTGCATATCATCACTCATCAAAATGATACAAATGTCCAATGTCCAAAGAAACTAAACAAGTCCAAAGAGAAATACATGGGATATGGTCAAAAAATGTCATATACAAGCTCCAAAAATGATATACATCACAAGGCTAGCTGGTCGATGCCCCTGATGGAGCTAGTCCGGAAGGAGGTGGCCTGCCACTGGTACCTGCATCTGGATCTCACCGAGGCCCAGTAACCCCTAGACTCTGAGTACGTGTCTGTGATCTGCTCCTGCTCCTAGTATGGGACCGTGGAAATGGCTCTCTACGCTCAGGAGGACATAACTCCTCATATCTGACTCGATAATACTCAGCCTCCCTCACCATCTCCATGCCCTCTGCAATGGCGTCCCGTAACGATGCACTCTCTACAGTGCCCATCAGTCTCTGAGCTACGCCCTCAGCCTCTGCTGCCCTCCATCTCAAAGCATCTCTCTCGGTGATCAGATGAGCTATCTGTGGGTCTGTGGTAGGTGGAGTGACCTGTACCTGTGCCTGAGTTTGAGCCTGTGATAGCTGTGACTGCAATTGTGCTATTACGCTTTGTGCTTACTCTAACTGACCCTGCATAGTCTGCACCTGGGCCTGCAAAGTGGTTATCTATGTCTTCTGGGAAGAGGAGGACATCCTGATGACCGTCCATGGTCTACCACTAGTTCTGGCCCTCCGAACAACCTAGGCACTGGCTAAGCTATCCATCCTCTGCCTCACTAGCCTCTCTGCCTCCCCTCCATCATCTCCCCCGTCATCCCCACCATCTGAGCTGTCATCATCACTGTCACCCTCCTTCTCATCTCCAGCCACATCCGCCTCCTCGTCTCCAGCCACACCCTCCTGTCTCCCTACCACTGGCTACTGTACCACTGCAATGGGCCCTGGCTCATCTGGACAAGTAAACCGTGGAAATCGATGAGTATGGAAGTACACTAAGTACTCATCTAACATGCCTACATCTGTAACCTCCGTCCTACACGCCCATACCTCTAGCTGCAAACTCACATACTCTGTGTACACCACCTGGTAAGTAATACAGTGTCCCCATCCAAGATCATCCTTGCGTCGCCCATAAAGAGCAACGCCATGTGATATACCCTGTGTAAAACCGTACTGTCTCCGAACCCGCAAGGCTAAAAATCACTCAATGATGAACGGGGCTCATCCTATCAGATACCAGGGTATACAAACAAACAGCATCTCCAGGTGATCCATGTCCCAAGGCTCATAGTCTGTGTATGGTCTCCATATCACTGATTCCACATCGTCGAGCACACGTCACCAGTACTCCAACTTTCCTAGGTTGGGCTAGACAAGTGCACCTGAATATGCCTCCACGTATGGACGCCCTGGTAGCCTAACCCTGGCACACTCTGGCCTCGTCACCCAATATGCTCCCATGCCCAGATTTGGAGCAAAGTCACACCGCTAGCCAAACTCGTCGACCCTCTGTAGACCACCTAATGTAGATCATGATACAGATGTGCCAAAATACAGCTCCCCTAAGAATACCTTCGTGGCTGAGTCACCATCCACTCTAGCATCCTCCCCCACCCAACTAAAAATCCCTTCGACCGATGGTCCGGTCCAAGGAAGCCTCCAATAAATGCCGCCAACACAGCAAAAGGTAGGATACCTGCTAAAATCCACCCACGGAACCCAATATCCGGCTATGGATGCATCACCACAAATCCTCTTCAATGCCTCAATCCCACCTCTCTCCTTGTGGTCATAAACCACAAGAGCACCTACCACAGGAATCCCTAGAATCCTGTATACATCCTCAGGTGTCACGGTCATCTCACCCGTCGGCAAATGAAAGGTGTTATGATCGGAATGCCACCTCTCTTCCAATGCAGTCAGCAGTCCCTTGTTGACTCGAATCCCTCGCGAGATAGTCAACAGAGATCCCAGTCCACAGGCACCTATCCACTGTACCTCCACAGGAGTCAACTCTCCTATCCAATCCCAACATATTGGGAACCGCTCTCTACTCTGGAGGTTGTCAAACACCTTCTATTATCATCACAATGACAACTAATCATACTCATACCAAAGACTCCTAGTATGTGCGCTATCATATCAGTGACCCATATCATGTGCGTGACCCATATCATGTGAGTGACCCATATCAGTGCCCCATATCACACAATCAAAACATCATTCTATTTTTATTTCGAACATAAATGCAAATATGTTTTCACATCAATCATTTACTATTTGTTTTCTATCATCAAAAGCAAATTTATCAGAAGTCACATCAATCATTTACTATTTGTTTTCTATCATCGAAAGCAAATTTATCAGAAGTCACATCAATCATTTACTAATTGTTTTCTATCGCAGGAAGCAAATTTATCAAAAGTCCTATCAGGCATTTACTCTGTCTTCTAATCAAGGAAGCAAAGTTATCAGTTAATCATCAACTATCAGCATGATGGCAAAATATTTTCTTTATCTATTGACCAAGAACGCAATATAGACCATCATTTTTTTATCCTAGCATTCTACCAAAATTTTCTTAGATGCGCTAATTTGCACCTCATATGTGCTAGAACTCAAAAGCGCTATAGTTTACTTCAAAAGCGCTAAAACGCACTCGGCTGGCTCTTACCGCCTAAAAGTGCCACTTCATTACCTATAAGCGCTAAAACCCTAGATGCGCTAATCTAAGCAGCATATGCGATATTTCATCCCATCGAAACGCTAAAACACTAAATGCGCTAAACTACCCCGCGTATGCGCTACTTTGTACCCTAAAAGTGCTACTTTGCTTCTGTTCTAGCCAATTCCTGGATGCGCGACTCTATGCCCTAGATGCGCTAAAGTGCCCTACACAGCCAACTACCTTGGAAGCACTATTCTATACTTCGTATTTGCTAGACTGCATATTTTTACCCTACACCTAAAAGCGCTAAAGAACATCCTAGATGCGCTAAAATGGCATTTCTAATCCTAAATCCGCGTAAAAAATGTACAAAAATTGCTAAAAATCATGAAATTTTGACACACAAGGGGTTTAATCGACTCACCGGTGGTCCATACGCTGTTGGTCTCTGAAATCGACGCGCCCACTCGAATCTGTGAGTGTGATATGGGATCGGCATCTTGCTATGTCACTATCAGAGCATCCAAATCACTGTAGTCAAAAGGTGAAAATGACTTTCACTTTTACCATTTCTACCTTATATGGGTCAATTTAGGAAGGTTTTTTATGGCATTTCCTTTATTTTTCACCAGGGGCATCCTTTTACATCAATTATCGGGAGCTAAATCACCAAATCACCAGCATAATGTCATCATCCAATTCAATGTTATCTTCATCCGTGATTTACCTCCCGAGGGGGCATCATCAGCATCAACATCAAAAACATATCAGGGGCAGCAAAAAAAAAAAATATTTTTCTTTGAAGCAATGCGTTTCACACATCACTTCAAAGAGGGGAAAAATGTATATGCATAAAATTGGTCATATTTAATTATTCCTGACATTTAATTAAATATTTATTATTTAATTAATTCCTCTAAAAGTCTTCTACATGTAATTAAATTTAATCAATTTAATTATAATATTCATTCATTTTATCCTCCCACCATAATTAAATAAATCTATTTTTATTTAATTATTCCACATATCTACTTGATTAAATTAAATAAATACATTTTATTTATTTAAGTTAATTATCATCTTTTGAATTTAATTAAATCTTTTTAATTAAATTTAAATATCTCTTTTCTTTCTATTTCAAAACTTTCCTCTAATTAATTAAATACTTTTATTTAATTAATGTCATTCTTTCAAATTTAATTAAATATTTTATTTAATTAAAGATCTTCTGCTTTCTTCAAATCATAATTAGATATTCTGTTTAATTATGAAATCTTTTGATTTCCTCAAAATCTTAAATAAATATTTATTTAAGAAAAATCAACGTGCACTCATAAATAAATAATTGAATTAGATAATTCATTATTTATCTTATCATAATCTTTCCATTTTTCTTCTAAAAAGATGGTTTTTAAGTCATCTCATCTTATCTCTTCCATTAAAATGGAAAAATCTGGCTTTATTCGTTTTCTTCTATTTTCTCTTCAACCTCATCTATCTTCAACCGTTTGATCTGTCAGGAATTATCACAGCCGTTGACTAACCCAACCAATTTTGAAATCTTCGAAAAACTCTATAAATGCACGTGCAAATCCAAGCATTGGTAACAACACAGAACGAATACAGCATACATTTGCATTCTTGCAATTTTAACATTTCAGCAATATTCTCATCATAGCATAATCTTGCATTTAGCATAGTATGCATTCTTAATCTCATTTTTCAGTAGCCTACTCCATTGAGCTTGGCATTCCAAATTTGAGAGCAACTTGAGCAAAGACGAAACACTGGAGATAGAGAGCAATAAGACGACTTCGGAGAGGCTGCCATAAAACAGTTTGCTTATTTTTGTTTTTCTTTCAGTTTCTTTGATTTAATGTTTTATTGATTGTGTTGAATTCAATTTAGATTGATCATATTTTCATACACACGCATAGGATAAAAGAAAACTCATTATGCACAAGGACAAGAATCAAAGAGACTGAAAGAATTGATTCACTAGATATGCTCCCCATTACTGTAATAGACCAATGTAAAAAAATAAGTCATAACAAGAATAGGACCCAAAAAAACTAGGAAAAGAAAGCTTGTAGGCTACATTAATAAGACATTGATTGCAAGCATTTCATCCATGATGTTTAAATGAAAAATATCAAATAGCTTAATCTTTAGTCAAGTAGTATTTCAAACACTGATTCTTAGACATCCATCATGATTAAACATCACATATCATAAGCCTTTTTAACAATCACTAGGACTGTAGATAATATTCAATCATGTCATAGGAAATAAATCATCAAAAATTATAAAGAAAGAGAAAACCAACTATATAAGCCCAGCAAGCCACCATACAAAAATTATGTTTTGTAGAAAATAAAATAAACTATATGTTGACATAGCATATATATAAACTATATATTTTGAATTTTGGCCCCACACGCGCAGGAGCATGACATAACATACTGCATTGAGACCCTAACTGGAGAGTTGCACCAAGAACCACTACATCCAGCCCCTGAGTGGAGAGTTGTGAGACTTCACTGGATGAGTGCTGCAAGGCCATTGAGTCGAGGAGGAAGACTAGGAACCATTTGGTAGGAGGAAAGCCAGAGCAAGAGGTGAGGGCACTCAGAAAGGGAAAATCAACTAAGGGACAATGACTGTAAGTGATTTTTCCCCCACATTTAGAAATTTGTTGAAAGTACAATAATTTAGACTCTATTTGTTCCCATCGAGGTGTTGCATGCTATATTTTGGTGTATTCAAGCCAATGTCCCATTGAAAAACCCAAGTACTGCCTAGTACTAGTGTTTGGCTAGTTTGAAAATCCAAGCTTTGACAAGGGTGATGTCTCACTCTAACTCTTCTACCCCTTTGCATTAATTCTCCACCTATCTAATTTTAGATACCTAAATAGATTTTTCAATGCAATGTCTAAAGTAATTTGAATTCCTCATTCCTTTTTTTTGTAGGTGAGAAACAAACCCACAAAATGTCAAGACAAAGTCACAGACAAATACCAAACCTCCAGGGCAAAGCTGCCAAGGTATGAAAGCTAACTTTTTCTCCAGAAACCACTCTATACTTGTACCCAACCTCAATCCCTAATCCCTTTTGGAATACAAATATCCATACCTCAATGTTTCTAGCAGGAGTGAACCTGGTGGGCTCTACCTAAGCCAAGCACCTTCTCAAGTAAATAATATTCATTTTAAATTTGAATCATCTTTATCTTTTTTTAGTTCAAAAACTAAAACAAAAATGCAAGCAGATTACTGAACAAAGATGTGCAAGGGATTGTGTAATGACAATGGGGAACACTCCTAAAAGGAGAACCCAAGTCCACATCCACCTACCACAATAAGGTAGCCCATAACCCCTATAGGCATATGGTAAGGTTGTGATATACCCAATCCTGGATACATATGAGTGTAACCCATTTTTTATAAATTGTACTAAAGTGATCCAAGCAATCCACACAAAGTGATAATTGTGCCCTAAAACCTCACCAAATAATAAACAAGAAACTAAAATGATGGACTCGGGACCCATAAACTTACCCTATATTTACCAAGTTTGAAAGAAAAGGAAAAAAAGATGACTGAAATTCATTTCCTAAATAGCAAGTTAATTCTCCTCAAAAAATGTGAAAGAAATCAACACCAGAAGTCCAACAATTATTTCTTTCTTTCTCTAACAAAACCGACCATCTTTATGGCAACCCATGTTTCGTCCTCCCCAAATTTTTTGTTTACTATAACATCATAATCGCCTCCAACTCTTGCCTCATTTCAATTTATTCCCATTTAGGTTTCCAATTCTTCATGCATACAATTACCCAGTTTGGTGCAGGGTATAGGGCACACTCCAACGCAACATAACCTCCTTGCATGTTATGTTTCCCCCTAACACTCCTTTTTCCCTATGCAAGCATTACCAAATCCCTTGCAGCCCCCTCTTCCATCGTGTGCATTCTTAAATATGTCATGACATCTTGATGAGTCACACTCTCTTGAATCACAACCTTTACAAACTCCAAGTCTGCTTCCTTTACCAATTTTGATGAGCAATGGGTAAATTTGGATCAGAAAACATTATCTCAAACTTTTACTGCTCATAACACTCAATATCTACCTCAGCAAGAATATGAGGTTGGTAATTCAAAATAGGGTACTTCTTGGTTAACTTGCATTAAAATAATTCTTTAAAAAAATGGAGCATCTAAATTAAATGAAAGTAAATATCAGGGAAATTTTATAGTCCATTAATTTTATTGTCTTATCAAACATCAAATACATTCAATACAATTTATTTGTTTTTAAGAAGTTCTTTTATCTAAATATAAAATAAAATGTTGAAGATAGAAGAATGATTGGAAAACAACTTTAGATTATATTAAAAAACCTTGAAATTTTTTTCAATCAAAAATAAAACAAAACATAATCCTGGGAAAATAGAAGAGTGGAAAATGGTATTCCATTTCTCATATTTTCATACGAGCTACTGAAAATTCATAGTAGTTGAAGTCTGTACCACTGGTAAATGGTAACACTTGTTTCCCCCTCCTTACAGAAGTCCACATCCCTGGGTGCCCTTCTTCTGGTGAAAGCCCATGCACTTTAAATACCATGTCCTGAGAAACATTTTCACTCACAAATATCTTGCCATACCATAGTTTAGCACACTCAACAAACTCCAACCTAGGAGAAAAAAATCTTTTCACCCTCACCCTCACCTCTTTTTGAAGAATTTTATAATCTCCAACTTTATAGACTGAAAAGATGGTTGCACGAGGGGCTATTTCACATCAAAGGTGGTCCAAAAATTTTCATAGACTAACTAACCAGACACCAGTACTACCTCAAAGGGACTATTTTCATCGAGGAAGGTGGTCCAAAAAATTTCATAGATAGGTACAAAACGTAATAGCAACCTTCCACCAACTAACCCAATCAACCTCCAAGAAATCAGACAATGACTCCTCTAGATGTTCACAAAACCCAAGGCTTCAAAACACAAGGTTGGTGACCCTACAAACCATTCACATGCTTACCAAGTGATCTCAAATCATCAGACCCTTACAAGGTTTATCAATACATTCACAACTATTGTTACCTCCACATGCATTTGACTAGTAGTGACAACCTTGGTTTTTAATCCTCCAACCCCATACCTTGGGATCACATCACCATGAAAGAACTTCATCCAACATCCTTATGAGTGCAAGTACTAGCAAATAGGTATTTTTCAAATCTGTCTTCCTCGAGCGAGGGAAATTTAGGAAGAGAAAAGGAAAGTGAGACATGTAGTAGGTCTAAAAAAGGGAGATCAACTAGAGGTCAAAAGATTAGAAGAAAATTTTGTAAATGTTGTGCAAACCCTTTTCCTAGTACCTGCAAAACAACATGAATAAACGAGTTAGACAAGGAATTACAAGTTAAAAGAAGGATTCCCCATGAAATCCATTTACAAATCAAACTAGGAATGAAAATAATGAAGAACACAAAGAAAATGATAAAAACTAGATTTAATCCTAATTTAATTAGCAAACACTTGATCCCATGGGGGAATTGGTGCCAATTTGATGTGAAAATTGGCCCTTTCCCAATCCCTATGATGAAATCTTGATGTGTTGATGATGATGTTGATCCACTTTGACAAAAGATGAGAACTCCAAGCCAAATCTGCAAAAATCCTAGCTAGGAATTCGAATGATGGATGGAAATGGTAGAATATTTTTAGCATGGTAACTGCTTGATTGTGGATGATGAAATGAGGGAGAGGAGCTCTTCATTTTATAGGATTTCAAGATGGATGAATGCCCAAATTTGAGCAATGTGGGACTAACATTCATCGATGATATGGTGCCACTTGTCAAGAAGCTATGAATGGATGATGGTTGTGCAAGATTTGGGGTTTGTGCCAATAAATGCCAATATTTGAAATTCAAATTTGTTGAAAATGACATGTAAGAGGAAGGGAAAATGCAATAAATGCCACTTGGCTCAAGGCATAGGACATGTAAAGAGGTTTTAAATGCCTTGTTGGATGTACATGTTGACTGGGAATTCAAGTGAGAGAATATTCCAAAAGATGCCTTGTGAGGAAAATAGAGATTTAATAAGTAATTAAATCTATTTTTCATGTGCAACTTACATTATCTAGAGGATGTGACATGAGATGAGGTTAAATTAATCAATGGTTAATTAATTTAACAGGAGATTAGATGATGTGACTTATTTGACTTACATTTATGGATTTATTTAAATCAAATAAGAGAGGAATATGATAAGAGGCTAATTAAATAAAGATTTTGATTTATTTAATTAAAAGGGATGGTGTTAGATTAAATCAAATAAGGTTTTAATTTATTTAATTTAATGGACAGACTTTAGAGATTTAATTAAATAAATTGATTATTTAATTAAATAGGGATAATTAGATTGGATGGATTGATTTAATTAACAAAAGAAATGACTTGATTCAGATAAAGTGATTTATTTAATCAAGAGAGGATATTGATAAATTTAATCAGATAGGGGAATTTGATTAAACGGTTAGACCGAGGGATGATTTAGGAAGAAACGATGTTAGTAAGTCAGGATCGGATGCACGATGTCAATCAATATATTTTTGATGTCTACAAATGCATTTATTACATGTTTAAAGATGGGCTCGCCTCCACCGGCGCTATTATAGCATCGCTCGGTGTTTAAAGTGCACCGCTAATTGCCTTTTTGCGCCGCAGTGGCACTGTTTTGCACCACAGCGGTGTTGTTTTGCACCACAGCGATGCTGTTTGGAGTTTAGAAACTCCGTCGCTGGGCTTGGGCTTAGCTCGGACTCGGCGGGCCGGTTTGGGAAAAGTGCATGGAGGCAGCGCTCTTTTCATGCAAATTGTGACACTAGGGATAAACTGCGCCACGGCGGCGCTATTTGGTTCATTTTGAGATCACGCGGCGGAGTTTGAGTAAACTCAAACTGCGACGCCTTCACAAACTGCGCTGCTGGTAATGAGTTTGGAGCGTTACGCTAGGATTTTTTTCAAAAATTTTAACATGCTGACTTTCCTTGATGTAGGACGGGCCTAGGGAGCTTTATTCTTGGGAGCACCGGTCGCTGGATTTGGCGAGTGTCCTACGGGACCTAAGCGACAAAGACCAAGACCGACTGGGATTTGTTGGTTTATGGCATATTGTGTACGCTGCACCCGTGCACACACACCTAGGGATGCTATCAGTGTTGGCCGAGAGGTGGCACAGCGAGACATCGTCATTTCATCTTCCCACTTGTGAGGCGACCGTCACCTTGGAGGACGTCTAGCATAGTCTGTGATTGTCTATTCATGGTCGACGGGTGATCTATGACATGGACAAGGGACGCAAGTGTTGCTTCAGAGTCCTCGCCACTCGAGACATTATTTACTATGAGGGGTAGATCGAGCTAGAGAGATACAAGGTCATAGCACCTCCCTTCCGCTGGGCGATTGCGGTGATTATTTCAAGTTTGGTTGCCCCAGATAAATGAGGGCAGTATTTCAGTCCAGGTTGGGGTTACTGTTGGGAGAGGATGGTCTGGGACAAGTTGGTTCGGTTTGCATGGGGACCCATCCTTTTGGATTCACTTTACAAAGATCTCCACGAGTATGCATACGTGGATGGCAGAGCACTGGGAGCTGGGGTGACACTTCTGCATATTTGGGCATGGGAGCACATTTTTGTGCTACATCCAT
Organism: Sequoia sempervirens; assembly: GCA_007258455.2. Classification (NCBI taxonomy): domain Eukaryota; kingdom Viridiplantae; phylum Streptophyta; class Pinopsida; order Cupressales; family Cupressaceae; genus Sequoia; species Sequoia sempervirens. The sequence goes on along the minus strand of VDFB02268908.1, from coordinate 19,032 downwards.
GGGTCATTCCAGTTCTGATGGGGGCAGAGGATGCCCTTGTGACACTATACAGAGGCAGTGTGTCCTTCACACACACTAGCGAGCATGGGATCCCCTATTGGAGGCAAGTCCTGGATGAGATGCTTGTTTTTACTTGGTGTCCATACCTTGGTCGGCCTGGATGGGCTGACAATGCTTCTCAGCTCTTTTATTGCTGCTAGGATCGATATATGCAGGGGCGGGAGCACACGATGATTGAGCGGTACCTACCTGGGCACGTACAATTTCAATTTGGAGAGCCACAGGATCGGCTGGATGATGGCTACATAGCCATGTTTGCACGCAGCATGACACAGGTGTCATGGGGGCCTAGCATTTCCACCGTAGAGGAAATTGATAGCCAAGAGGGACCAGGCATGGGCTGAGAGGGAGCAGCTTGGAGCAGAGAGGGATCAGGCTGTGCAGCAGAGACAGGCTGCAGAGCTACAGGCAACCACAGAGCTAGGCCGTAGGCAGCAGATTGAGAGCATGATAGCCTCTTCATCTCAGGGTACAGTGCCAGTTCGATCTTTCAAGGATGTTATCCGAGAGATAGAGTACTACCACCAGGCTTACCATGACACTGTACCTCGAGCAGACAGGGTCCCAGAGTACTTAAAGCGAGCCAGCAATAGACCACCAGAGAGTCACAGTGACAGGGGTGAGGACAGCATTCACAGAGATTGACCCTGATCGAGATATTATGATGTATTTTTTGTGCCTTATGGGCTCTTTTTTGATAGCCTAATGGGCATTTTGTATTGATTGACATATATGTACAATGATCCGATTATTATTCTTTGTACTATGACAGTATCGTTGATGATATATATGAGCCGATGATGATTTTGATGTGATGCAATGTGTTCTTTTATTTATACATGGATGGTTTATTTCTATATGCTTTGCAATGATGTTCTATGGATGCATTTTATCTCTAATGATGTATGTGTTATCATTATGACTAACAGATTTATATTATGCTAACCTATGATATGATGTGCAATAATGTTAGCTCTATGATGGTTTATTTTATGCCAATGCAATATGTGAAATGATTTGATTTATGGTATATGCAATGATGTGTGGAATATGCTTATATATGGATGGATGTGATATGATGCTAATGCATAATGAAATTGAGATGCTTATAATAACAAATGTTATTATCCTAAATGATGATGTATGTGACGTAGTGATATGTTAATGCAAAGTGATATGCTGATGCATAATGTGATGAGATGATGTCATTTATGTTATGCAAGTATGTATGCGTAATGAATTAAATGCTTATATACCTATTGCTTATGATTATACATAAATGGTTATGGAATGTTTTTCTAGATGCTATGTGATGATTTAGATGGTAATACGAAATTTTTATGCAGTACAAATGCAATGTTTATGCAATGATTGATATAATGCCATGAGATGCAATGTAATGGGTGAAATGCGATGATATGGATGCACCTATTTACATGATGATGAGAATGCGATGTTCCTATATGATATGCTTATGAAATGTGCTAATTATTTCTATATGATATGTTTATGCAATATGCTAATGATTTCTATATGATATGCTTATGCAATATGCTAATGATTTGTGGATGTAGGATCGATGATGATGATCGTAATGATGATCAACTGTCATAGTACCTTGTTAGCGTGATTAGTACGAAAAGAAGAAGTCATTTCAATAAGACGCGAGATGACACAAATGCAAATGATGATGATGGTGATGATGATGATGATGATGATTTTCCAAGGAATTGGGATTTTCAAAGGGCCAAATTTTCTTATGTTTGATAACACACGTGGTACGATGCATCAAGGTATAGCAAACCAGGATGGCGTGGTACCTAGTGTGATGGACTTTGACTCAACAAACAAATAGGAGTATTCTTGTTCACACCTGACATACAGAAACTTTGCTAGGATGTACTTTAGAAGTTTCAGACACCTCAGACCAAAACACGGAAAGGTAAACCTATCCCTGTAATAGTCAACAAGTTGCCCTAGACCTCTTCCATACACAACTAACAAAGCATGTATTCGCCGACGTTATATTACAAGAGCGTCCAACAAGCACAGCAGACAAAAGATAACGATCATTGCCCCTTTCCTCTTTCTCTAAATCCGCTATTTTGGGATATCATCGTGATGTCCTTGGAATGAGCACAAAATAAGATAAGTCCAAAGATAAAGACCAAGTAAACAAACAAATTGATGGTCTTCAATACCGCTAATGGAAAAAGGATGTGTTTTCTAAGGTGATAACCGAAACTTATTGCCAAAAGATAATGCCCATTGTAGGAAGGATTCATCCTAGGACATGTTAGTGGATGGTGGCACGTCATTTTGTTTATAAGGGATGATTGATATGGGACCATTTCAGATGATGTGTTACCGCTATGAAGAGATAACCAACTTGCTTGCTTACTGACTTAGACTTAAGACTTGACATTTTGAGTTCTCACTTTTAAACCTGTTAGACTTGCTTCTGACTATTTCACCAAAGGTTGATAATGATGATCAATTTATTATGAGTGGTGTTTATTGCGGGTGCAAGCGGGATGAGATGGATGGATTTTTCAAATATTTGGATGTTTTTGATGTTTTTGCAATGTTTTGAGGCTGTTTTTGGTATTTTTTGAGATTTTCAAATGTTTTGGTTTTCGATTTTTTGATGTTTTAGGGTTTTTTGAGATTTTGACCAAGAAACTAACCTAAAGACCTATCCTAGGGGTCTCAAGGGCTGGTCAACAGACTATCCTTGCCTACGTTATACATGCAGAGACCACGTAGTTCGACTGATGACCCGACCGATTTACAGATGGTGATATACATGATGAGATGCTAGTTTATTATGACAGACTCCTATAGGACTAACCTAAATGTCTCAGGGGATGATCAAAGATCAACCTTGCCTACATTGAAGCTTTAGAGATGACGTAGTTTGACAAGATGACCGTGTTTTTGGCTTTTGATATGTTTTGATGTTTTTGGATTTTCTGATATTCTGATGTTTTTGGATTTTTTTATTTGAGGATTTTAAGAATATACACGAATCTAATCCGATGAGAATGTGCCCCCAGCGCGATGCAATAGACTACTCTGATAAAGGTAGGACAAACTGACCTTGAGGATGGGCTGAGTAGTACTAGGAGGGATCATGATATGAACACAGGACCAAGCTATGGTGCGGATGTGAGTGGATGAGTGATGGATGGAGACACGAATCACGATGGATGATGGAAGCAAAATGGATGGATGATGAACAAGCCATTAAAGATCTGGTGGATGGAAAGTGCTTATTTACACAAGGCACCTGTTTACCGAGGTTTTCACCAAGGTACTTTGCCCAAAGTGCCACCAAAGTGGTTTTCACTAGAGGATGATTTTTTATCCTTTTTGATTTTTTGTTGTTACCAAGACGCCTGTTTGCCAGGTTTTCACCTAAGTAACCATTTTTTCAGGACTTTTTCTGATTTTTTAGATTTTTGGTTTTATACCTTGAAAGAATTAGGCATAGAAATTTTTGAGATGGGAGCCATTCATGGGCTCCTGCAGAGGTTCCCCTTCGGGTGTTGATAGCTGATATACTCTTGACTTATAACTTGTTGTTATGACAAATGGTCCTAACCAATTAGGTTTGAACTTGCCTTTGCCACTGGGGTTTGGGACATTCTTCTAATTTTCTTTTAAGACCAATTCTCCGACTTGGAAATTCTTGCTTCTGATTTTCTTGTTGTAGCTTTGTTTGAGTCTATTTTGATAGACTTGCAGATGATTCAAAGCATATATGCATCTCTCATCCAGTAGCTCTAGCTCGTTTAATCTTGACACCCGGTAGTCCTCATCAGTGATGAGATTTTGCAATGATATTCTAAGGGATGGGAGCTCGATCTCAATGGGGAGTATGACTTCTGATCTGTAGACCAAGAGAAGAGGGTGGTACCGATGGGTGTGCGGATGCTAGTTCATAAGCCCAGAGGGCAGAATTAAGCTACAAATGCCAGTCATGACCTGTGTCATTGACTGTTTTCTTAAGGATTTTGAGGATGGTTTTGTTCATGGCTTCTACTTGGCCATTGCCTTGGGGATAGTATGGGGTGGAGAAGCGATGCTGGATTTTGAATTTCTCGCACAAGTCGCAAACCTCCTGGTTCTTGAATGGTGTCCCATTATCTGAGATAATGGCTTGTGGGACACCGTAATGATAGATGAGATAGTTTAGGATGAATTTTGAGATTTGCTTCCCAGTGATATACGTCATGGGTATGGCTTCCACCCACTTTGTGAAGTACTCAGTTGCAGTTATGATGAACTTATGGCCATTGGATGAGATGGGTGTGATTTTGCCAATGAGATCGAGTCCCCATTGTGAAAAGGGCCATGGCGTGATAATCGGGTGAAGCTCTTGAGCTGGAGCATGGATGAGGTCCCCATGCTGTTGACATTGTAAACACCTTTTAGCATGATCATGCGCTTCTCTTTCCATTATGGGCCAATAATACCCCATCCTCAGCAATTTCTTGGCGATGGTCATTCCACTCGAGTGTGAGCCACAGATACCATTATGAACCTCTGTGAGCCACAGATACCATTATGAACCTCAGTTAGGGTAGTTAATGTCTCCTCAACATTTAGACAGCGTAGCAAGGTACCTTTTATGCTTTTATAGTATAAGGTATCACCTAGGATCATGAATTTGGATGCTTTTTTGATAAAGGTTCGTTTTAGGCTCGATGGTAGGTCAGCGGGTATGACTCCTCTGCGAAGATATGTGTAGATGTCATGGTACCAAGGATCACTAGGACCAACGATTTCACACACATTTTTTGATTCTGGTACCTCGAATGTGGGAACGAGAAGCTGCTCAATCAAAAATTAATATTTCAGCACATTGTGAGGGATGTCTAATAAAGACCCAATTGTAGCCATAGCATATGTTGCTCTGTTGTTTGTTCTCAGAATCTACTCGAATGTTATGTCAATGAATTTTTCCTTTAGAGTCTCCACCAATTTCTTTTATGGAGTGAGCTTATAATCCTTAGTCTGATATTCATTATTGACCTGATTTATGATCAACTGAAAGTCTCCATATACCTTTAGAGCTATGGTATTCCATTGTACTTCTATCCTGAGGCCTATAGTCAAAGCCTTGTATTCTGCGATGTTGTTTGTGCAAGGAAATGTTAGTTTGTATGACTTCGGTATGCAATCCCCTTGTGGGGTGATGAAGAAGACACTAGCTCCTAATCCATGTTATGTGTATGAACCATTGAAGCATAGTTTCCAATGGTCAGTTACATTGGGGTTAAAGATGGATTCATCTGGGAATTCTGAGACAAGAGGATTCTTAGAATACATAGGTTCTTCTGCTAGTTGATCTGCAATAACTTGACCTTTAATTGCTTTCCACTCCACATACTCGATGTCATACTCAAACAGTATCATTACCCATTTTTCCATTATGCCGGTTAACATTGCCTTTGATAATAGATACTTGAGGGGATCAATTTTTGCAATGAGCTTTATCTTGTGTGCCAACATGTAATGTCCGAATTTTGGGATGCAAACACTACTATGAGGCAAGCTTTCTCGATGAATGAGTAATTTAGCTCGTGACCAACCATTGTCCTGCTGATATAGTAGATGGCCCTCTCCATTCCATTTTTATCATGCTGAGCTAGGAGAGCTCCAAGGTTTGTTGTTGTTGTTGACACATATAAGATCAATGGCTTTCTTGGGATAGGTGGCATTCAAACTGGTGGTGTCAGTAGATATTCCTTGATTTTGTTAAATGCCTCTTCACATTTTGTATTCCATTTATATGCTACCCCCTTGTGGAGTAAGTGAGAATATGGGTTCTGCTTGTCTGCCAGTTGTGCTATGAACCGTTGGATGGATTAAAGTCAACCTTGGAGGCCTCTCAGTTGTTTTAATGTCGTTGGTGCTTCCATCTCGAGGATTTCCTTCACTTTTTTTGGATCCACCTCGATACCCCTCATGGAGACTATGTATCCTAGCAATTTACCTGATTGTACGCCGAAGACGCAATTCTTGGGATTTAGTCTGACTTTGTATTCCTCCAGTATGTCAAAGATAGCACTTAGGGTTGCTATATGATCTTGTCTCTTTCTTGACTTAGCTAGAATTTTGTCAACATAGTCTTTGACTGTTTTATGAATCATGTCATGGAATATTAGTGTCATGGCCCTTTGATAGGTTGCTCCTACGTTCTTTAGGCTGAATGGCATCATGTTCCAGCAGTAGGTCCCCCACGGACAAGTGAAAGCCATCTTATGTTGATCTTCTTTTGCTATCATGATTTGGTTGTATCCTAAAAATTTGTCCATTAGTGATAGCATCTCATGCCCCGTTGTCATGTCTATTATCATGTCGATGTTGGGAAGCGAAAAATCATCCTTTGGACATGCCTTGTTCAAATCTCTGAAGTCTGTGCAGATTTTGATGGCTCCGTCAGGTTTTGAAACAAGTACCAAATTTGACACCCATTTTGGATAATCAATTGGTCGGATGAATCCTGCATCTAGCAACTTTTTGAGCTCCATTTTGACTAACAAAGCGATTTGAGGATGCATTTTTCGAAGCTTTTGTTTGACCGGCTTTGCTTTTGGATATACTACTAAATGATGAACCACAGTCTTTGGATCTAGCCCTGGCATGTCAGCATAACTCCATGCGAAGTTTATTTGTCTTTCCTTTAGGAATACTGCTAGGATTTCTTGCTCTTCTGATAATAGTGATTCCGCATAAAATGTGATATGCGGGGTCTCCTCTATTCCTAGGTTGACTGGATTGCACTTTTTAGCCAAGATTGTTGACTTCTCCTGATGAATAGTTCTTAAAGGAAGATTGAATCCTTCATCCTCGGGCACCTCAAAGAGGTTTTCACCGTTGGATACATCCTTTCTTTTTACTATTTTCTTGTCAGAGAGTGCCACAGTGTGGTTTTCACTCAAGGACTTGGATATTATTCTTAGTTTCTCACTTTTGTGAATGAAGGATTCAATCGTTTCCCCATAATAGGCATGTGTGTCCAACTCTATTATAAAGCCTACTTTGTGATCTCCATCTGGAATGTTATCCCTCAATCCCATGAATTTCGAGAGCGCCTCATCATTTTCGAATGTATCGAGAACTGGTGGTCCTCGTTGGTCATAGTCGATCAGTTGGGGGTACACTAAACGGATCTCATGATTTTGCTGATCGAATTCAAAGGATAGGGTACTAATCATACACAGAGTGGTGTCCTCGAATAACCTAGGTAGATTGGTCAAGGTATCTTCGTCATCGCTACTAATATTGGGTTCAGTTATAAAATTATGTGTGTCCCTACCTATGACTATTGGTGAGTGTACTTGTACTAGTACTGGCTGAGGAGAAACATTAGTCGTTCTAACTGGAGGACTTCGGCCACGTATGGTTATTCTCGAAGGGGTACATCTAAGACCAAGATTTATTATGGGTCATGTCTCTAGCATGATAGGTATTATGAGCCCATTGTCATTTTTTCCCAGTCGTTGATTTCTATCATAGCCCATTGCAAGCAACATGTGTAGGCCCTTGCTTCTTTCATCCATTGGTAAATTAGCTGCCGGTCTGTCATATTGATACGACATGTGAGATAGATCTTCTTCAATAACCTCATGACCAAGGTCTTCCCATCTTGTGAATTTGGGATAGTTTTCATGATAGGTTTGTGATGTGGAAGCTTGATTTTCTTGTGGGCGTCCCCATGATCTAGGAGATTGTGGTAATTCTCCTATCACAAAAGCATTGTTAGGGATTTTGTAGCTTCCACAACCATCCTCCTGGATGATGAGCTTGATATCGGAGATGGTGGGGATGGTGGGTGTCTCTGTCGTAGAAGTGGATGCGAGAGTAGTGGGGTCGATATATGGTGTGGATGGGCCCTCATCATTCTTTGGTACTTGGGGGATTTTGTAATACTTGGCTTCAAGATTCTTGCAGTATGAGAAAGGTTCGAGATCTCCATGGACAGTAACTTCTTGTCCATTATGTGTAAATTTCACACATTGGTGGAAGGTTGATGCTAAAGCTTTCATCGCATGGATCCATGGGTGTCCTAGGAGGATATTATATGGAAATTCGAGGTCCAAGACCTGACAAGTAGTATCCATGAGCGTTGGACCTACTTGGATAGGGAGCTTAATCGTGCCCTGAGATACTCTTTCTTGGTCATCGTATGCTCTTATCATGATGCCCTTTCCTTTGCCGATAAAATCCTCTAATATTTTCAACTGCTTGATGAGGCTGAGAGAACAGATGTTCAAACCTACACCTCCATCCACCAAGACCCTTTTGATTTTGCTCTTGTTTACAATGGCTTCCAAGTGAAGTGCACGATTGTGAGATGGTTGGGCAGGGAAATCTTGGTCAGAGATTGTAAGGAGATTAGGCGTTATGATATTTCTGACCATAGCTTGGAATTGGTCTGCATCGAGATCTACGGGGACAGTGGATGAGGCTAATACTTCCTCAAGAATCTTTTTATGTGCTGATGATATTTTTGACAACTCCATGATGGAGATGTGTGTTGGCATTCTCTTGAGTTGTTCTACAACATTGTAGCTATGTGGAATGGCTCTAGATGAAGGGACTCTATTTGGTTGGGATGATCCTGCAATGGTGACTTTTCTACCTTGTGTGGTGACTCCACAATCTTCGGCATGGGCGCCCTTGATGGTGATGACCATGCAGTCTTCATTTAGGGAGTCAACGACTATTTCATACACATGATTTACACTACCCTTCCCTTTATCATTTTTATTCCCTTTGTTGCCATGATTTGGCATCGGATTCGTGTAGATTTTAAGATCCTGATTTCCTGTGGGTTGTTCCATGTTTATGATTTTCTTGTTGATAAGATCTTGGATGATATTTTTGAGTCTCATGCAGTTGTTCGTGGTTTGACCTTTAATTTTGTGAAATTTGCAAAGTTGATTCTCATTATACCAAGGAGGTTTGACATCGGGTTCTTGGTAGTTCTCGAATGTAGGAGGTTTGATAAGTTTTTCATCGATCAATTTTTTCATTATGTCCTCCAATGGTTCCCCCAAAATGGTGTATTTGCATTTTGGATAACTTTTGCGCTGGGGTGGTCCTCTTTGATCATTGAGGTTATTGATGGTAGGGTTGTTGTTGGCTTGGTATGTGGTGTGGTGGATTTGGAATGGTGGTAGATGATGATGTTGTGTTGATGTTTTGGGTGTTGGATAGTGGTATTGATGTGATTGGTCCTTGAGAGACCATGCTTTGTGATGTTAGGGATGTGTTTGATGATGTTTCCATTACTTGTGCATTTATCATTTGTTGTTGCGATATCAACGATAAATTTTGTGTGTTCGGTACAATGCTTTGATTGATGGTTGGGATGTAGGTTTGATTGATACTCGGTAGGGGAGGAAGCCCTAAACCAAGGAGCAGTGTAGATGATAATGGCAATGGTGGAAAAGGTGGAAAGGTGAGGGACGTGAGTTGTTGTGAAAATTTTGTGGTGTCGAATAAGCCCCCTAGTCCGAACGTATCTCCCTCTTCTTGTGAATTTGTTAGAAGAGGTGTTTGAGGAATTGCGTGAAAAAATGATGACGATGGATTGTGATGGAATGTGAGAGGAACATTTTTTTGTAATGGGTTTTCAGATATGTTTTGTTCCAATGCGGTGTTTGCGTCCATGTTTTGATTATTAACAAGGGGATGTGATTGAAGAGCATTGAGGAATGTGTTTCCCTTGTTGACATTTGGTTGAGTTGGAGCAAACGATGTCGTGATTTGTGGAATGTTTTGCATGATGTTTTGAGATGGTGGTGTAGATGAAATGGGGATGGTGGATGAGATTGGGGGAAATGATGTGTCCACGATAGTACTCACATCAAAATCCGAAGGCAACTTGGCCCCTTGTTTTGCTAGTTCAAGCATGTATAACGAAGGGTTAAGTCTCATTATGATGTTGATGATTCTATGGTTGTCCAAATTTTGGAGCATTTTTGTCATTTCCTCGTGAGACATTCCGAAAGTGAGGTCCTCTCCTTGATTTTCTTCTTGGGGATTTTGCGATGATGAGAGGGTCAATGGATTATTAGATTCTGTTGGATTCATTTCTGCGTTGGTTTGGATAAGATCACTTGAAGCTGGTGTTTCTTTGTTGGCTTCCATACTCTTCTTGTATTGAGATCTAGTTAGAACCATAAAACAAGGATTAATCTTTGAGAATATGGGAGATGAATCTCTTGATTCTTTGGAATTATCCCTATTTTATGTTCCAAAGTGAAGGTTTTAGGATACTTTTGAGGATCAAAGGTGATGATGTTCTAATGATGTTAGGGATGGATGATATGGATGTTCTTGGCTTTTGATAAATCTTGAATGAGACACTAGGCTTTTAGGACTTGTGGATTTTGATTCTTTATTTTGGATTTTGAGATTTGAGATTTTTTCCTTGATTTTGATTTGCTTTTGATTTGGATTTTGAACAAAAAGACCCTAAGATGTTGGATGATGATCTAAGGGATAGTTTTGTTCAAGGGATGATAATTTGAATATGTGTGAGGAGAAGGATGCATCTACCCACATCTATTCAAACAAAGTGATTATTTCACTAAGCATATGGAGAAGGATTCATCTACATATACTAAGCTAGACAAGATGATTTTGATAACTTTGACTAAGTATATGCAAAAGGATGCATTTACACATACCTAGCCAAAGGTGTTTTGATAAATGTTTTCAAGGATTTTGTCTCAAAGATATTGATGGATTTGATTTTTCCACAAAGCCTAGTATCAAGGATGATTTCAAGATTTTCCAAAAGGTGATGATGAGGTGGATTTTGTTTTGATGTTTTGATGGATGGATGAGAAGGATTTTGATGTGTTTTGATCCTAAGATGAACCTAAGAAGGACACTTTGTTTGCCTAGATCTAGGTATTGAAGAGCATGCATATGCTTCCTACTGACCTTTGTAACCAAGAAATGATTTCATTTGAACATTCATTTTTGGATTTTCAATCAATGATTGGTGCTTTGGGATTTGGAGTCTTCAACACATATGAAAGTTCATTTTGCTTAGCTTTGCTTAATGTCTTTATTTTACCAAAAACACTTTCTTCAATTAGGTTTTCAAACTAAGATGTCCAATGTCTTAATTTCTTCAAAACCCCACAAGATATGTTATGTGGAAATTTAATGAACTTAAGGAAAGGGTTTTCCTATTGTTTACTTAAGAAGACAAATTGAGATATAATCCAATGCTTAGAAACCTCTAAGGAAGTGAATCCCAAGGGAAAGCAATAACATATGGATTGAGTCCATTGTATTTGTTCTCAAAAGAGTTTGAAATTTGGATGATGTTAAGTGTTTGTTTTTGAGATGTTTTCGAGCAAGCAATGCATTTTGTAACCCAAGAATAAGTACAATCCTATGGATGTGTAAGACAATATTTGTTGGATTCCCACTTGGACAAGTCTAGCTATGCTTATCTCTAGCGAATGGTTAGATGCTTGACCCCACTGGCTCCCCTCCATGGCACTCACTTATACGGGGCAGCCAAGCATCAACACCCATGAAACTCCCATGGCATGCTTTCCATCTCTACTAGAAGACCATAAAAGTGTGGGGTGGCTTCAGAATGACCATTCTTGCACCAACAAATAGATAAAAGGATTTTGGAAAATTCTAGCACATAGGTTTTAGTAAGGACTTTTTGTTTGTAGGAGTTGACCCAAAGTGGCAAGAGTCCCCTTTCGGATCCATCTTGTCAGATTCAACCGCGTGATATTGGCGTTTCATCCAATATCCACATTTATATCCCAACTGGAAATACTCTTGGCTTTAGAGTGTTACTAGTTGAGTCGTTCCCTTGGGTGAGTACTTTTTCCCCAAGGCAGGTCTTCTAGGATAAACAAAAGCGAATGAAGAACAATATTCATAACTTGATCAATCCTTGTTGGGCAACAAGAAGAGAGAATATATGCAACAAAGTTCCCACTCACACTCACACAATAGTTTGTTCAATTTTAATCCCAAATCGAAGTGTGGAGGTGATTGCTTTGTCTTAACCCAAAGTCATGGAAAAGGCCTTTTGATTCTCAAGATCGCTATAAAGCACGAGAGAAGCACATACATCCTTTTCCAATGCCTTTAGTCTAAGTAAGCCTTCACGAAAAACACAACTACACTTGTTCTTTTTAGATCCTCAAAGCAATATGTGAGTTCATTTTAGAGCACCAAAGAGACAAGTGATAAACATTTGTTCAATTTGTTAATCCCATAAACAAAATCTAGTAAGTTGTTGATCCTATTGTTTGTTTTAACCTTTGCAAGAAATGGAATTGAAAGGTACTTTTTAAACCCAAATGAAAACTAGTGTTCTAAGAAAGAGGAGATAACAAAAAAAATTTAAAGGTGTTAAACAAACACTTAGGTGTTAAAAAACAATTTGATTGGACAACGTATCATCACCATGCTCCTTTCTCTTAGTTTTCGATTTCCAACCTACAAAGAAGAAAAACAGTCAGATTCTAGAAAAACACAGAAATTAAAAGGCAAAAAATAGAGCAAGAAGCAATCATAAATTAACTGCACATGATAAAATTCAAATTTTCCCTTTTTACTGTCTCCCAGCATCGCAACTCATGAAGGCGTCGCTATTTTTTCCTCCCAGCTTCACTCTTACAGCGCCACTTACCAGTCAGCAGTGCTCTGTGTCGGGACAAAGAGCACGATTGCATTGTTGTTTTGCCCAGCGTCATAGTTTCTGCCAGCGTCGGAGTTTAGGATTTTTTAAACTTCTGCATATCGGTGAGTCTAGCGGTGGAGTTAAAAATTTGAATTTTTTGGCGGAATGATTCCAGCGGCACTAAAACAGTGATACTGACGAGCCCGCGGTGCTAAAATAGCGACGCTGACGAGCCCACGATGCTAAAACAACGATGCTGACAAGCCCACGGTGCTAAAATAGTGACGCTGACGAGCCCGTGTTGGAATTTCCTGTGTGTCAAGAAAACGCAGAAATTTCAAGGAAAAGTTAAAAATAATGATGTCAAGCCCTCCTAGCGCCAAATGTGTGAACCCTTTTCCTAGTACCTGCAAAACAACATGAATAAACGAGTTAGACAAGGAATTACAAGCTAAAAGAAGGATTCCCCATGAAATCCATTTACAAATCAAACTAGGAATGAAAATAATGAACACAAAGAAAATGATAAAAACTAGATTTAATCCTAATTTAATTAGCAAACACTTGATCCCATGGGGGAATTGGTGCCAATTTGATGTGAAAATTGGCCCTTTCCCAATCCCTATGATGAAATCTTGATGTGTTGATGATGATGTTGATCCACTTTGACAAAAGATGAGAACTCCAAGCCAAATCTGCAAAAATCCTAGCTAGGAATTCGAATGATGGATGGAAATGGCTAAATATTTTAGCATGGTAACTTGCTTGGATTGTGGATGATGAAATGAGGAGAGGAGCTCTTCATTTATAGGATTTCAAGATGGATTAATGCCCAAATTTGAGCAATGTGGGACTAACATTCATCCAATGATATGGTGCCACTTGTCAAGCTATGAATGGATGATGGTTGTGCAAGATTTGGAGTTTGTGCCAATAAATGCCAATATTTGAAATTCAAATTTGTTGAAATGACATGTAAGAGGGAAGGGAAAATGCAATAAATGCCACTTGGCTCAAGGAAAAGGACATGTAAGAGGTTTTAAATTCCTTGTTGGATGTACATGTTGACTCTTGGAATTTTGAATTCAAATTGAGAGAATATCTAAAGATGCCTTGTGAGGGAAAATAGAGATTTAATAAAATGAATTAAATTCCATTTTCATGTGCAACTTGCATTATCTAGAGGATGTGCATGATGATAAATTAACTGTATGGGTTAATTAATTTAATAGGAGATTAGATGATGTGACTTATTTGACTTGTTATTTTATGGATTTATTTAAACTTATAAGAGAGGAATATGATAAGAGGCTAATTAAATAAAGATTTTGATTTATTTAATTAAAAGGGATGGTGTTAGATTAAATCAAATAAGGTTTTAATTTATTTAATTTAATGGACAGACTTTAGAGATTTAATCAAATAAATTGATTATTTAATTAAATAGGGATAATTGGATCGGATGGATTGATTTAATTAACAAAAGAAATGACTTGATTCAGATAAAGTGATTTATTTAATCAAGAGAGGATATTTATGAATTTAATCAGATAGGGGAATTTGATTAAACGGTTAGACCAAGGGATGATTTAGGAAGAAATGATGTTAGTAAGTCAGGATCGGACGCACGATGTCAATCAATATATTTTCGATGTCTACAAACGCATGGATTTTTTTCTTGTTGAAGGGGGGTCATATTCTTATGATGATGAGAGCATAGGAAACATCGAGGTTCCCTTGAGCAAAAAACCCATGTCAAAATCAAGCGAACTCCACCAAATTTTGCACAACCGGATATATATCGCATGAAAACAACGCCACACGCAGTCAGCCCTGCAATACAGCACCGCTACCAGGCCGGAGCATGTCAGCCCCGTGCCGCTGACGCAGCCATTCATGGCACCAAAGGGCGCGAAAATGTACCATATGCATCAAATTAAAGCGAGTTTTGCCGTTACGGGCGAAAGCCAAAACACAAGGAAATACTGTAGGGTTTATAACAAGATACGACTTGGTTAACAAATAAGCAACCCAATTGCATATTTGAGGAGCATGAGGGAAACCGTGTATTTGTATGTGCGATAAAATCAATAACTACAAGGGAAGAGTTGCTAATCGATTACAATTTGAAACGCTTAGATACAAACACAGTTACTATGGAGGTTGTACATACTATATACCATTTTACCTAACCTCCAATTAATGACTCCAATATACCCATTTTATTATTATGTTTTTTTCGTAAGTCTATCGGTTTCATTTCGATAATGTTTTTTATATTTAATTTTTGTCACAGCGGGATATTGATCACAAGGGGAAGGCTTCAGCCCAGAGCACAGATCATGATGCATCTTCAAGCACTTCTACCCAATAGGTTTACTCCTCATTGTAATTCTCACAAATTAGATACAAGAAAAATGTTTCCATTATTATGTTTTTATAAGTTTATTGGGTTAATTTTGATAATGTTATTACTATCTTTGTCATAAATGTGATGATCGTGGAAAGGTACCAGCAGTAGAGGAGAGCATCCATAGGGAGGGGCAGTCACTATTATGCGATGATGACATCGCATATTTCACAAACCCTCTAGATATGATAAGGAAGACCCAAAAAAAAATTAATTAAGAAATCCTTCAATTGTTATTTATAGTGCCTCAAACAGATGAGATAAGAGAAAGGGTTAAAATATTGACTAAGAGATCATGGAACTTGCAAGTAAGTTGTCATGAGATCTTTAATTATAACATAATTTCATTCATGGTTTTATATTTTGTACTATTTTATGTCATGAACTAAAATATGTGTTGTTTTTATAGGATTTTTTGCATCCTCATGATGCTACTGGCCATGATCAGGGTACTGCAGGTGCTACCCAGGGAGTAGGGGTTGGTACAAGTGTCAATCCTGATCTTCCTGTGCATACATCACATCATTCGACCCCATCATTTGTGCCTATATTGTCAACTGAAATGTCAGAAACACATAGCATGCATGCATCGGGTAGTGCACCCTCTGGCAGTGAACACATGCCAGAACATGCGTCAAGACATGTACCTAGGGATGCAAAGGCCACTAGTACTGGTGATGTTTTAGCAGCATTTCCTGGATCTTCCCGTATTACTAGTACAGGAACATTGCAAGTCACATTTGTGGTGACTAAGGATTTTGTTCCCATAAAGATAGAGAAGTTCCTAGGTACTTTAAAATGTTTTAATTATTATTATATATAATCCAATTGAAATTTACTTATTGATCACTCTTTTTAGACTACTGATCCCATAATCATTTTGCAGGAAATGATGTTTTTTATAAACATCTAAATGATAGTACATTGGAGATCTTCGAGCCCACCATACATACACGATGGAATGCCCAAAATCAAGATTTAAAAGATGAGCTCATTAACTATTTAGTTGTGTTGTTCGGAAATAACACATTCAACTGAACCAAGGTCCTTAAAAAAGCTAGTACCTATCTAAAGTATGTAAGGGACCAATATAGGTCACATTTAGAGAAGAACAAAAAGTACAAGTGTCCCCCCATGATTCTGAAGAGGGAGTGGAAGGACCTAGTGTCAGATGGAAAGGAGAAGGATGAAAAGAAAAAAGGAAAGACACCACTGAGTCAAAGAAGGTATGTGATACTATCAAAAATGTAATTATATACTGATTACTCTTTCTTTTTATATAATCTAACATATTTCAAACTTTTCATAGGATACCTGACACATCGAAGGAAATAAAGGAAAGACTAGAAACACACGAGAAACACAAACTTGGCTCTGGTCGTTATATGAAATTAGCCGCATGAATTGTAAGTATCAATAAATGAAATATTGCATCCAAATAATAAATTGCAAACAATTTTGGTTTTATCACACCATAGAAGCAAAATTCATGATCTTATGCAAAAATGTAGGGCTCTGAATTCAACAGAGTTCCCACAAAAGAGGACTTGAAGATTTCCTTCCAGTAAGGCTATGGAGTCGTGGCTAAATTCCTATGACTCTTGACTAGGATAACACAAGCTTCCACTGCATCTGACACGCAGGTAAATAAACTCAATGAATTTTATTTAAAATTGAATACTTGTGCAATCTATTCAATATTAATTTCCACCATAAAGTAATTGTGTGCCTATTTGTTTTAAACAAGCAAGCAATGATAATACTACACATGACATTGGAATCCATCCTGGTGAGGGTGGAACACAACCTACAGATGAAGGTCATGGTGTGCATCTTGGTACTGGATGTATTCATGTGCTATAAAAAACATAGAATGGATTAATACAATTAAACATATTTAATTGTAATTGGTGTATTAATTAATGTAACTTTTCATGTTTCAACTTTAGAGCATGTAGAGCGTGATCAACATGTTGAGCATGATGTGGCCCCATCAGGTAAAGAGGACCGCCATATTTAATTGCAATTGGTGTATTAATTAATGTAACCTTTTGTGTTTCAACTCCAGAGGATTTAGAGGGTGTTCATCAGGTTGAGCATGAGGTTATAAGACAAGATTAGGAACATGATGTGGCCCCATCAGGTAAAGAGCACCACTCTAATGCTCTTTTAATTAATAAAATAATTGTAACAATAATAATAAAACATATCAATTTAACATTTCTTTGTTATTGCAGCAGACCCCCTCTTGTAGCGGCCTCCATGTCATGAGTACATGACTAGGCATACATTAAGATCATGAGCAAAGGGCAGAACAACTAAAGGGGGGACAGATGATTTAGAAAATGATACTCCACTTCTTATTTTTTTAGCTGCAAAAAAGAAACAAAAAAAAGTGATTGTAATCATATTATGACAACCATATTTTTGATAATATGTAAAACTGAAAGAATGAATGTTATATGTTAATTAATGAATGTGAATATGTTAATGAATGAATGATATATGTTAATGAATGAATGTTATATGTTATTAGTGGATGAATTAATGAATGTCATATGTTATTAATGGATGAATGAATGATTAATGTTATATGATCGAGTATGGGGAATTGAGAGTGATGTGAGGGGGGGGGAGGGGCCATATGAGCTTCCACTGTCACGTGGTTGGCCCTGTTAAGTAGAGAATATTAAACTATTCTTGAAACAAAGAGAAGCTCAATAAGGTAATGCACTTTTCAATATTACATTATGCTGCACTTTTAAGCTTACGCAATTTTCATTAGTTCTCTTTGCTTCAATATGTTACCCTTTGTACTTATTTTACTTTTTAACACATCTCATATTTTACCCTAGATGACAGATTTTGCAGGGGAAGCTATCCACGGATGGATCCTGTGTCTGGGGATATACGAGTTTGGATTAGACAAACTTGGGATGTACTCATGTAGCGCAGAAACAAAAGAGAAGAGCCCAGCCATTTGAGCACAAGAATTGGCTTGATACTGGTATGTGGTTCAAACTAGGTCTAGGTATGAGGGGTCTAGGAGAGAGCCCTATAACACAGTTGGTATTAAATTATTAAACATACAAATATTGTAATTATGTGTTTAATGCTAAAATCATCCATAATTCACTATGTGATGAGTAGTTAGTGATGTTGTCATGCCATTGTTTGGTAGGTTATTGATTCTGTAAGTGCTCCCAATAATCATCTCAAGTTGCTTACATGCCATTTGATCCATATGAGGGGCACCTTTCAATCTGGGTAGCAATTTTATAGATGATTCTCTTATTTAGTGACCAATGGAATAAGTGAGTGGATGGATTGCTCCTAGTAATTGCCTGTCATGTGCTTCATGAACTGATGATAAAATAATTTCATTGGATAGAATTAATACAATTATGTATTATATGTTGTCGGTTGTGTTTTTGGTTTGGGTTTAACTATTATTTTTATTCGCCCAGGTATCATATGAGAAAGTACGCACATATTTTTCTAGAGATCCATCACAAAAGTGACCTTCTCTCTCTCTCTCTCTCTCTCTCTCTCTCTCTCTCTCTCTCTCACACACACACACACACACACACTTTCTTGGTCTCTCACACACAAAACTAACCAACAATAGAATGTACTATTTAGAAATCATTAGTTGTGGATTTAATTTCTATTTAAACTCAATTGTAATCAGGTGGGCTTCATACGTTGTGGGAACAGTACTCGTTTTGATTCGTGAGCTTGGTGTGCAATTCAATGATGGCATCAACATACTTGTATGTTGTCTTTACACTAACTTTTCCTTGTAAAATGTTAAGAACATATTTTACTTTATTCCACTATGAGAGAAGAAGGTGACTATTAGATTTTTTCCCAA
>VDFB02268907.1:0-51479 GCA_007258455.2 Sequoia sempervirens | reverse complement strand
CTGAGCTCGTTCTCCCCGTTGCCAATTTTGCCTTTGCAGACCAAACCTGGATATTTGTATGATCTGGCCAACAGGTATATCACATATGAACTCATGTGAAAAGACTTGGTCTTTTCAAGGTTGATCAGTTGCTCATGAAGGTTGTCACTTATCATCCGTGACCAGTTGAACATCTTAACTCCAGAGGTGACTTCGTCGATGAAGTAGTACATCCAGCTTTCAAAGAAGGCGCCCTGCGGATTACCTGCGATCCTGTTTAGCATCAGCACGATATCTCCAAAATCTTCCTTGAAATCCGTGCGGCGAGGTCTCTTGGGCATCTTCTTGATTGATGGCTTTGGCTTGTCCATCCACACCTTGTTGACTGTGGTGGCGCACA
Source organism: Sequoia sempervirens (assembly GCA_007258455.2). Lineage (NCBI taxonomy): Eukaryota > Viridiplantae > Streptophyta > Pinopsida > Cupressales > Cupressaceae > Sequoia > Sequoia sempervirens. Next base: position 51,100 of record VDFB02268907.1, on the reverse strand, counting down.
AATCTGACTTGCTGTCATATAGCATTTTGGTTTCCTCTTTGGTCTTATAGACCGTTCTTGAATGCTCAGGGATGCCAAAGGTTTCCTGGATTACAACTTCGTTCAAGTGTGCCAAGATCCTTCCGTCAGGGGCGATAATCTGTCTCTTCTGGGTGTCATAATGGCGAGCACATTCCACCATTAACTCTGCATAGTTTATGGTTGGCGGGAATCCAGCTGCTTGGAATATCCCGTTTCTGACCATTCGTTTGGCGATTGGTGAGGGAAGTCCATTTTGTCCGTATACTCTCTTCTTGAATTCGTCAAAGTCAACGTGTCCAAGGTCCGTATCTACAACATTCTTCCACTTTGAGATGACCTTGGTCTCCTTCTGGGCACCCTTGTTGGCGAACTTCATTTTCAGCTTCCTTGATGATCTGTCTGCCGTGTCCATCAACCTGCAGTCATAAAATTAACATTAATAAAAAGACTTTTAAAATTATTTAAACCTCGTGCCTTGGATTCGAAAAATAACTTTCAGCTGTTCAAATAATTAAAATATTGCGAAAAAGCAAGCTGAAAGTGACTTCGATGGAGTTGAAAATTCTTGCCAGAACTTCGTCAAGAGGAAAGGGCATAAAAAGATAGCAAATTTAATTAACCAATCCTCAAACCTCAGTGAAGGATCATCAAATGCAAATCAGATTTAAAAATCTGATTTTTTTGAAAAGTGCGCCCCTCTTCAAGAAGAATTCAGCTTTGAATAATTTTCTTTTTCTTTTCCCGCGAAAAATTCCTCAGCATAACACTGCTTCTCTCTCTGAGAAAATTCGACTTTGCTTACGGACGAATTAATTGCCTGACAATTTCGAGAAAGATTAAATTTCTCTTCAGCTGTGTGTGAAAAATGAGTTGCTGAAACTCATTATAATGCTGAAGGATTGAATTCGATTTAGTAACTGCCATCTTTCTTCTTGATCCTCGATTTGTTTTCATTTTCCAAACAGGCAACTTTCCTTTTATTTTCCGACAAGGCTCAGTCTCGAACTTATCCGGACAAATCTCCTTGATCTTCAAAAATTCGATTTTTCATTTAATGCTTATCTTTGATTTTTCGAATTTTTAAATAAACGTTAAATTTTTTTTAATTAAATTCGTGATGAATTTAATTTTTCTCGCTGGATTTCATCTTTGCCTGGCATACTTCATTTTCTTCTGATTCGTGTCTGGCAAATTTGATTCCGTCCAAGGTATTTTAAATTCCAAATAGTTGAGAATTAATTATTAAAATATTAAAATATTTTAATTAATTCCAACCCGTTCGTCTTGGACCCATGGCTATCTCGATTGTTCTTCCGTTTTTCTTGGCTGAGAGTGTATTTTCCGATTTTGTCCTTGATTTCGTCTAGCCAAACCAAAATTCAAGCCATTCCGTCGAAAGTTTCGTTTCCAGATCCTCATTTTTCTTTGCCAAGGCGAGATTTTAAGCTTATTCTCCTCTGCCAAAGTCAAATATTTCCTTGCTCGGTCGAATTTTTCTAGGCAATATCGTTGTCCGAATGTCTTTGCCGGTTGAATTTTCCTGACGTCTGACATATTCTTCATCCTTTTGGTCAAGGACGATCCTTCCTTTCCTTTTACCTCGTGCATTTTTCTTTAGCCAAAGTTGACAATTTCTTCGCATTTTCCATACTTAGGCAAATTTTGCCTTTCTTTTCCCTCATCGTATTAGGCATATTCCGTTTCATTCCTTGCCACATCCTGATATTCTTTAGCATTTGTCCCTTCAAGCTTGGCATTTGTCCTCTCAAAAATGTCTGGATGTCTAGCCAACGTCTTCATTTCTCATCCATTAGCCTCTATACTTAGGCGAATTTTAGAACTTTTCTTTGGATTTGGCCTTGACACTTAGCCAAAAATCTTACCATCTTATCATCTTGGGCGGACTTCCTTGGCATCTTGGACGAACGTCATGGATGTCTTTGCTATTTTACCAACTTCTTCCAAGTGCATGGTGGACATCTCTTAAGTCTTTGGGATGAGCATCTTGGACGTCCCTCTTTTCTAGGGCGAATTCCCTTAACATTTTAGCATTTGTTCATCCTTTGGAAAGGATTTTCCACCCTTTTAGGCTCTCACACTTAGCATATTTCGAAATTTCCCTCTTGGTAGGCATCAACACTTAATGAAATTTTAATTTTCCTCTACTTTGCATGCCTAGGCGGACTTTCCATGACCTCCAGCCAAGTCCCACCTTTCAAGGGCGGACTTCTCAAGCATTTTGGACGTCCTTCTTGCATATGGCGGACTTTAGAACCTTTTTGGATGAGCCTTTTAATGGATGGCGGACTTTAGGTAGTCTTAGGATAAAGATGGCGGACTTTATGAGGTGTTAGGATATCCCTCTTTGGAGATGGCGGACTTTGAGACCTCTTAGCACATGCAAGGGCGGACTTTATGAGGTGCAAGGATATCCTTCTTGGCATATGGCGGACTTCCTTGGTCATTAGGATGTGCATTTGGCATATGGCGGACTTCACTAACACTTTGGACATCCCTTCTTGAGAATGGCGGACTTCCAAGGTTGCATGGATATCAAAGGCGGACTTTGAAGAGTCCAAGGATATTCTTCAAGATGCAAGGCGGACTTTGGAGCATGCATGGACATGCATCTTAAATGTTTGGACAGGCTTCCCTAGTGCTGCTGGGCGAATTCCATGATCTCCTTGACATTCTTAAACATCTTCCTTCATCCTTCTTCCATGGAAATGGCGAATTTTCCAGACTTGAACAGATTTTCTTCATGAACTCCACCATTTTTGAATTGATTTCTATGATTTCACCTTCAAATCTGATTGATCTTGACTGGTTTTGACTGGTTTTTCCAGATTTTTGAACGTTTTTGGTCTGATTTTCATGTTTTTTGAACTTTTTTTTGCAAATTTTTCAAATTTTTCAAATTTTTACTTTTTGATTTTCTGAGAGTTCTGGTGAGTTTTTCGAACTTCTGAGTGCGTTTTCAGAACTCGGGACCTTTCCAAAAATAGAAACTTTCCAAAAATAGAAACTTTCTAAAAATAGAAAAAGCAACCCTAAAAAATAGGGAACCCCGTTTGGTCCAAAAATGCTAAAAATGAAAAATCGAAAAAGCAACTTTTCCTAAAAAATAGGAAGTCTCAGAATTGGCCGAATTCACAGTCGATCTTCGTCTCTTGGGCCTTCTGAGCGCTTCCATGGCGTCTACGCACTGATTCAAACATGAATTAATGACTTGGTTCGGGTAACCCTCGGCGAACTGACTTGAAACTCTAAGTGAAGTGATCTCTCGTAACCGTTGCAAGGAGACAAAACCCTAAAAACTAGCAGGCAACTGGGGGTCCCCATCAGCGATGGGGCGATGTGTGAAAAGGTCACAACAGGTCCTCTGTTTGTGGCCTCACCAACTGGGGCTGGTTAACACCCAACTGGCTGAGGGGGCGGTATACTCCTCACTAATCAATCAATTTTTTTTTGTTTGAAAACTTCATTGCAAAAAACAGTAAAAGAATCTGCAATTTATCATTTGTGTAAAGAATGAGTAAAAGAAGCTGAAATCCATACAAAGTTGTACTGTTTTATAACACTTTGCATCAGGAACAGCGCATCTTAATATATTTCACTCCTATCTTCAGCTTCTTGAGTTCAAGTTGTACTATTGACCAAGACTCAACTGTTAGACTTTGTAGGATTATGTTCTGCAGCGTCTGATGTCTCATTGTCAGTCGTGCTGTAAACAATCTGAGCAAATTCTGGCACTGTTTCTGCAATTGCTGTTTCTGAATATGATAAAATTATTAAAATATGTTGCCATTCATCATCTGAAAAAAGAGTACCAGGATTTGATGAATAAAAGTAGATGCATCATCCAACAATGCCAGCCAAATTTTGAATGAATTGTTGTATGATATCGATCAGGAGCTCCAGCATGTTCCCAAGTAAGGGATTCACTAGAGAGTAGAACTTGACAAGTAGGTTCACAAGAAGTTGTAGTGCCAATATACATATGTGACAATCCAAGCATCTTCATTAAGATAACTATATTTACTTTCTTAATCATTTGATTGCAACCTTAGTAGTACTACTTGGAATTGGGATTGTTTTGGAAAACCAAAAGTGTAAATGGTATTCAATTACTTGGGATTTAATCAAGAAAAACATTGGAAAAAAATGCTGAGATATTCATAAAAACAGGGAAAAAATGTTTCTTTTGTTATTTCATTCCAAATAAAGGGAAAATTGTTGCATTTCTATTCAGTGCAGCCCAAAACAATTTTTTATTTTTTATTTTTTAAAACCAGAGTGGGGGTTTGGCGGTGGCAGCCCCTAGTGGTGTTAAGGTGCAGTGCCCTTAACAAGGTTTGGGGGCGGTGCCTTTGGTGTTTTTCTTGTTGCAATGCATAATGGGGTGAAGGGGTGAAGCCCCTGCCATCAGGCCTAAATTTAAGCCTTTTAGGCCACGCGGGCCTTCATGGCACATGCCATTTTACATAATTTTATTGCTTTTAACCAAGTTCCAATCTATTTTCACACCCAACATTTTTAATGCCAGATGACTTTTTTTTTAACAACTTACACTAGATTGCCTCTTCATCTTCCTCATTTGGTAATTGCATTAGAACACGGGCTAGGAGTTTTATAATTTTTTTATTTTAGGTTTAGGTTTAGGTTTAGGGCTTTTTTTTTAAAGTTGAAAGATTTGTATTTTTCTCAAAGACATTAGGAGACACCCTACTACCTTGGGGCGATTGAGAGACATTTTGATGTCCTTTGGTTGCCCTAGGGATGGCAGTGTGTCCCCAATGTTCCCTCGAGAGGGGAATGTCGTAGGGATGCCCTTGCTAGTGTAGGATCATCTTGCAGATGGGCAAGTATGGAGGTTTTCACATGGGGGATGGTGGGGGGACATTTTGTCCTTATCTCACCACTATTGGAAAGGCCATGTTTTTGTGGAGTGGCCCTAAAACCCGAGGATGTGTCCTTGCGGAACACTATAAATAAAGAAAGCTTTATTCACCTTAGGAGTTGACATTTAATGTTTTTAAATTTAGTGGGTTATAACATTGAATATTTTGTAATACAACTACATTTTTGCATTTAATAATTCTTTCATGAGGTGAGTCGTATAGACATCTTGTATTTACTAGTGCTATCCATATAAGAAGCTCTAGTTTGCTATTCTTACGTAAGTTTCTTGAGGATGGATTACAAGGTGTGATTTGAAATTTTTATCAAAAAATTTGTATGCAATTTTCCCAAAAGCTCTTTTCTTAGTTTATCATTTTTTCATATGGGTGGCACCCTTTATGTTTATGTCTATGATGAATCATTAAATATGCTCATAGATATGAAACTTCAATTCTATTACATGTATTCAAGAAAGAAAGAAAGAAATTATGTCAAAGCCCACAAATGACCAAGGATATGTCAAAGGAGTTGGAATGTACAACTGTTATAATAGTGAAGTACTAGGGTAGAAAGAGTATTAGACCTAAAGAAAACACAAAAAAGTCGAGAAAAGCTAGAAGACAAAGAAATAGACACATTGAGGTAAGCCTAAAAAAGCAACCTTTGAAACAAGTACAAGTGTAAATAAACATGTGAGGGAAGGACCCCTCAGAGTGTTGGGAGTAGATGAAGACCAAAACTATCAACCAAGGCAAGAAGCACTGGAGGTGCAATCGATATTCTCATCAATCATTGTCGGAGTATCAATGTAGGATTTGAGAATGCTTGTTGAGGAGAGTCTAGGGCTAAGGGGGTCAGGCTGGACGATCCTTGGAGAGCAACTTAGATCATAAGTGAAACACTTCTACTTTTTCATTTGTTTGTTTTAAACTTTTATATGCTACGTATAAACAAAAGTTAGAAGAGCAAAATAACTAAGTAAAAACATAATGAAAGAGGGAAAGGATAGAAATACATTAGTGGAGGAGATGGCCATGTAAATGTTTGGATTTGATACGACTTGAGTTGGTCCCAAAATATGAGCAAGGAATTGTATCAATGCTTTAATTAGTCTTCTACAAGACAACACAAAACAAAATAGTGTGAAATAAATGTTAAAACCTCTCTTCAAATTTTGAGGAGAAGCTCCTTGAGATCTATGCTAAACCTAAACCTATGCCAAACTTGCCCTAGACTAAAACATAGACAAGATATACAAATATCCACACTATAAAAGATTCATTGAGGAGGTTTTGCATTAAAGACATAACTGCCTACTTATGTTCTTGCCTTGGATACATGTACCTAACTATTAACACTTGTGCCTTGCAACAAGATTTTTAGATATAAAGAAAATTAACTACTAATCTAAACATAAAATGACACTTTACAACTCGCAAAAATAAAGACCAACTATTTAGTGCAAACAAGGATTAAAGGAATACAATACACGATTTTGGGAAATAAATAACTAAGTTGCATTCAAAGCCACAACTCAGGTAAGTAGATGTTGTCAATACCAAGATTGACTTTGTAACATCTACTTTCAATTTATTTGATAAAATTACAAAAACATTTTCAACAATAACTCTAGGTTGAATAATAATTTCTGTAGCATAAGCTAAGCATCAACTACTTGTTTCAAGTATGAGCAGTTTGTGTTGTCATTGATGTCAACAGAGCTATGGTGTTGTTATTGATGTCAACAATTCTATAAGGAAGTTGCTGGAAGTCTTATGTTATTGCATTGTTGCTTTGATTAGTTGCATTATGTTGTCATTAGTAAGTATTACTAGTGTCAACCTTTGGTGCTGCTTTGATAAGCTTCTGTTTGTGGATGTTTTTTGGTTAAGGTGTTGTGTTGCAGTTAGTTTAGTGATGATGGGGAGGTGTTAAAGATGATGAGAATATGTCTCTAGTGCTTGATTTCCAAGTGCTTTTGAGAAAATTTGAATAAAATTGGAAACAGTGTGGTTGAGAGGTGTTCTGGCATACAGAGTAGTGTTATGGTTTTTGCTCTTCATTTCTTCTATGTTGAAGATATACTTTTGTGGTTCAAATATGTTTGTTAGAGAAGTGCAGAAGTGTTTTATCCGGAGATTTAGGGTCTAGATGGTTGTGTAGAGGAAGTTGTGTTCACCAGTGTGTGAAATGTGTAAGTAGTGGTTTCTGGGAGAAATGGTTTTGCTCTACATTTCTCCGCAGTTTGGTTTCTGGTCTTATGGATCTGGAAGTATGCTTATATTGCTAGTATCTATCTCCAACCTGGTTGTTTGTGTTTTGGTGCTTCGCAAGGTTGGATTTAGGTGTTGCAGTGTGTGGAAGGTTAACCGGTTGCATAGGATGAGTATGTTCTTTAGGTGAAAGTTGTTACAAAGGAATTTGTTGGATTTCAGGGTGTTTTTGGGATATTCTAGAGTGTGTTAAAGTGTTGTGTGTGGATTGTGAGTCGTCTTTGGATCAAAGGAAACGAGTACTTAATTATTTAATGGTGTTAACATTGGTTCGATCGACCTTGGGTGTTTACACTAATTGTGGATATGCTTAGGTGTTTGTGAAAGCGTGAAGTAGCATGTATGAGTGTATTTGAGTCCGAATTAAGGTGTGTTGTGGTACACCTTCATTCCTTTCCTTTGTGGGAATGCTTAGTGTCGACCTAATTTGAATTTGCATTGTTGAGGTGCTTAGCCGACCTTGTTAATTGTTTTCAAGGTTGAAGATGGTATACGTAAGTGTTGAGTTGATGGAGAATTATGTGTGTGGAGTGTGTGTGATGTGAGATGTAATGTGAAGTGTGAATTTGTGAAGTGCAGTGTGAGCTTTAATGTGTTAGGCTACTGGAAGTAGTGAGCAGAAGGTGTCTAAATTCTTCAAAGAGGCTGTGAATGTACTGGTGATGTTGTGGTGGATCTTTTTGTTGCTTTGAGATGGATTTCTCACTGTAACAACCTTCTTTCTTCTTCTTTCTAATCTGGCAGTGAACCTTTGGTAGTGAGCCCTTCTTTTCTTTTGGGCAGTGAGCCTATTGTATTCGGTGTTGCAATTACTTTATATTGTGAGCTGTTCCTCACCGTGGTTTTTCCACGTAAATCTGGTGTTTTTATGTTTTGGATGTGTTTGCATTAGTGTTTTTCATGTTTACATTCTGCTAATGCATGCTAAGGGGTTTAATGGTTGTTGAAGGTTTAAGAACTAATGCAGATCTGAATATTAATGAGGGTTTTGATGTTTTAATGTACAAATCTGATCCCAACAAACAACATCCACCAGTCCGGTGGTCCATCAAATATCGATACATTAATACGCCGAAATTGATCCAACCAGCAGCCCACGTCCGGTCTGTCCGAGATAGAAGCATTAAGCATAATTTTACACATGAGCATTTTTCGGATCCTTTGATGGATGCTGAAAACACCTTTTGTTCAGCAACCTTGATGGATCTTCTTAAGAACTACAACCTCTAACTATCATGAATCTACTGACAACTCCATCAATCTGACTTGGTTGCTTGAATCAGATGAATTCTAGGGTTTTGAATAGATCAAAGGCTGAAGATGAAAACCCTAGAGTGATTGCCCCAATTGCCCCAATCAGCAAACTGAAAAACCATTGCCTTGGGTTAGGAACTCCTGAAAACTTGAAGTTAAAATCCTTAAAAGAAGATATGACAAACCCTCGAATCTGCAACCTGACCAAAACTGTCAACAAATATGTGGAAGCTGCCATAAAAGTTTGCAATGAAGAAGGCTGCAACACATGCGATTTTCTTTTTACAAATGGTTGAAACCTGCTCTAAATCATTGGCACAGGCTGTGAATCAGCAACACATAAAACCATCAGTATTTGATTCAGTCTTAGCATACCAATCTTTACATCAGCCAAACCGTAACTGAGAATACTTTGCAAAACTCAGGAGATTTTGTACTGAAACTGCTCATCATCGTTCACCAAAACTCTGCTTATGACTGCTAGGTGCCTCCTTCTCTCATGTATGTCACTTGGAACTTGGCAAGGGCAGTCTAGGTGCTCAAATATACTATTACTTGCATCTGCCACACTAAAGAATGTCTTTCAACATGTAGGCACCTCCTCTTGCTGTTTATAACATTTGTCTTCATAATCCTAAGTGTGCCTAGCATTCATCTTCACCATTTAAGCCTCTTATTTCAACTTATGGGCATACTTTTTGATTGTTTGTCCCCTTTTGTATTTGGGTGGAGATATTGAGTGGCTAAGCCATGTTAAAAATGCACCACTTCTTTGAATAATCATGTTGAAACCTCAAGAGAAAAAGCTTTTTCCTAGGCAGAAATCTCACTACACTTTGCTATACAGAAAAGTTAAGTGGTTGTGCCACATGAAAATTGCGCCTCTTGTAGGTTAACTATGCTTCATAACTTGGGCAGAATTACTTGCCATTTAAACCATTTTTCTAAATTCTGGGTGGAAAAATTAAGTGGTAAATCCATCCTAGGTGGGCACTGCAATTTCTTTTTCCACTTTTCTTTGACTTAAGCTGAGATTTCTTATGGCTGAACTACTCATACAGTGTGCTGAAGTCACCTAGGCAGAGATTCATTCACTTACTTCCACATTTATTCAATGTTGAAGAGAACTTAATGTGATTTAAACTAGTTTCATAAGTTTGAGCAGAATTTTTAATTTGTAAAACCACTACAAATTGCACCAAGCTTGTTTGAGGTGACATATTTCACTGACTAACCACTCTTTGCTAATTTGGCAGGATTCCTAGATGGTTGAACCATAGTTTACAAACTTGCTGAGTACTTGCAAGAATTTTGGCTAGGTGAGTTCTTGCCATGTGTCAGTGCCCATTTGGTGCCTATAGGAAAGTTCACTTTAGTCAAGTAACTAGGTGCTCTTGTCATGTAATTGATTCTAACCAAGTAACAATGTTTGTAGGTTTTATTGTGAATGAGAATTATCAAATGTAGAGAATGTAAGGTGACTCCAACATAGGTGGAAGAAGAACGAAATATCAAAGGATGGTGGCAAAGACTTGACAAAACCTTGCCCAAAGGAATAATGTCTAAAGAAGGATTTCACACTTTTAAATGGTTCAATCAGCAAGAAATCATGTCATGGTTGGTGTAGGCGAGGAGAAATTCTGCCAAGGAAGAAATAAGGTTAAATAGAGGACCTTGGTGCACTTCTAACACAGCACAAGAAGTTATAAAAACTCTACCAAAGGTAGCTCAATCGTCTTAAAACCACACTTGAGTGAGTGAGTTTGAAAAGCATAAGTATGGCACACATATTGGAGTGGCATGCTAGGTAGAGAATCATGACAAACAGGGTGGCAACTTGAGTGAATTGTGCCAAAGAGAAAACACTTAAAGAAAATTGTGTTTTACTTGTGGCTCAACCAAGTGAAAGTTGTGACTGAAGTGGCAGTAGATTCATAAAGTCATGATTGGCAATTAGATGAAAGGGAACAAGTAGATTTCACACTTTTCTAGTGGTTCAACCAGCTGAAAATTGTGACAATGAAGTGGCAACTAACTAATAAAAATGCAACCAGCATACAAAAGCGGTAAATGGCGAAAAGCCACTTTTACATGAGCATCACCTATTTTTAAATTCGCGGGAATCCAACTTAGGCAACATCTTTAAATGAAACCAGCGCGAAAAAGCGAAATGAGGAGTAAATTGCATTTTTTTTTCTATGGCAATACCATCTTGTAAAATGGCAACCCATTGGAAGTGCGTAACTGGAAGGAAAGATAGCTACGAACTCCAAGTCAATGCCTATATGTGGCGAGACCAAGTGTCTCTCAACCCGATCACTGGCCAATGATATTGAAGTTTGTTTGTGTTTTCTGTTTTTTTTAATTTTTTTGGTGTTTTTGCAATAAAAGAAGAATTTGCGATTTTGCAAAGAAATGACTGGAAAAATAAAATAAAATACCAGATGCTTCTAAACTACAAAATATAGCTTAGATCTCGAAGCTAGATGATTTATTAACCTTTCCAAATGATTACAACTATGATATTTAAACATTCAGACAAAAAGGAAAGCTTTTATTTGGAAAACCTGGATAAGCCTGCAGGCGCCAGAAAGAGAGACTGAGATGGTACAGCTGAAAGAAATGATGCAATCTTCCACCTCGAAACTGATGAAATAGCTCAAGAAACCCTAGGCGTCCACTTTGCAAAAGACATAAGGTAAAAAGGCAATGTGATTTACTCTGGAGATGAAGTACGGCCCTGGCTGCAGCAAATGTACGGCTTGTACCAGCAAGAAGGAAATCCGTACCTTCTTGGAAAGTGTGCCAAACCACTGGGAAAGGATCTCAGTTAAGTCGCCCCAGTATCTGATGAATAATCTCCTTCAAAAACCTTCCTGAATCAAATCAATAAGCACAACTGTAACCTTTGAATGAAGTCACCCTGTTGACAATCTTCAACTGGTATTTCACAGTCTCAGTATGTCAGATTCTGAAGAGGGAACGTTCTTCAAAACCTGTTGATTTGCAGAAACCTTGGTTTCTCAAACCCCAATGCTCTCCGAGAGATGAAATAAGACAAATTAGAATAATCACATAATGAGTTCAATTTGCCTTTGAAAGAATATATATCCCTCTCAAAATTTCGACCTTCTCTCATAAAAATCCATTAAAAGGCATTTAATAATATAAATTCGCCCTTTTCAATACTTAGGCTAATATTTAATTAAATGGCATCCCTTTTATTTAAATGAGTATTAAACTCATTAAATATTAAATTTTTCCCTTCCTTATAAAGTATTAAAAATACTTTATAATTTGCCATTTAAATATTAACTTTAATATTTCATTAAAATGACTCTATATTATAAAGTCAAATTAATTATTCCTTCAATTATTATTAAATGCTTCAAATAACCCGCGAACCGATGTCATCAAATAGGGTAGATGCTGAAACGATGGAAGCTAAATTAGGTAAGGTTGCTTCAAAATAGCAACTCTGCTGCGCACGACTTACTATAAATAGTGGTACCTCTAAAATCCGTGCAGGGTATGCCAACGACTAGGCTTAGAGATCAGGCTGCTGAGTTATGTTCCCAGCGGATAAGCACTCAAGTGATCCTCTAAACATACATGACCCTCACGAGGGATGGAATAATAGGATAACCTCTGACACAACGGTATTGCCTAGGAAGGGGACATTACACTATATTTAAGATTAAAGGAAAAAATCAAGCCATTCGTGGCAACATTCTATCTAGCCAACTAGTTTAGGGAAGAAAGCAAATTTTTAAGGCTATTTTGGAGTGCTTATTGCCCCTTTCAAAGGGATAAGGATAGGGTTTACTTTAAAACAGCTTTAAGACATTATTTTATTATTATTTTTCCTTTAAAGCTATCTTTGATATGCTTATAAATATGGGTCTTAAACACATTGTAAAAAAAAAAAAGAGGACTCAATGTTAGACTTATGGTATAGAGATTGCCATTTGAAAGTGGAAGTGAAGTTGTGTTTTTGTGTATAGCAAATGATGGTGAATGCAAAACTTATGCTACAAAAACCATCTAGCTGTTATTGTTAAACTTATATTTGTAAGCCATGTGTTAAATTGAATTGAGTAGCCTTGTTAAGCTTTGCATTGGTGCTTGTTATTTATTAAAGTAATAATTTTGTGTATTGCTTTAGCAATTTGTCTTTTGGAATCGTGTGATGTTAGTCTATTTAATCATTTCTTGTTGGTGTAGAATATTAGTCTTGGATTTAGCTAATGGTTGACATTTGTTGGTGTTATTCATTTAAATCTTCATTTACAACCAAATATTGGTCTCTACTTCAACCAATAGGAGGTTGTGCTTATTCGTGTTTGAAGTGTTTATTCTTCTTAATATGAAAATCTCGTTGCAAGCCTTGACTGTTGACAATTTAGTTTTACGTCTGAGACAAAAGTATAGTTAGATATTTACATTTAATGCAAAATCTTCATTGAAATCTTGTATAATGTGCAAATTTGTAAATTGTGCTAGATTTAGGTTTATTTAGATATTAGGGAAATTCTCTTATAATTTGTAGAATGGTTCTATTGTACACATTGCTCCATTTTGTGTTGTCTTGAAAGAGGCAAATTAAAAACTAGTTTTGTGTGAGTTTTGGTGCCAAATTCACATGAGTAATCATGAGTACTCGGTGAGTCTCTCGTTAGGAGTAGGATTCATAGGAGCACTCGGAAAAAATACATAAATTATGCCCACACATCTTCCCCACACAATCTTTTTACATCCTTAGAGCAATTTTGAGCAAATTGGAGCAGATTTGAATAGTAAATTTGAGGAATTTCGGGTTTCTAGGTTATTTATTTTTTTCCCCCCATACATGTAAGATTGTTCTAGAATGTTAATATAAGTTTGTAAATACTATTTACAATTTTATGTGCCAAGAATTTGCTTTATAGAAATTTTATGTCATGTCCCCGCTTCTTGAGTCAGCCCCAAATTTGTCTTGGCGGGAACGATGTCTGTGAACACCAAAATATTTGAATTTTAATATTTAATAATAATAAATTTAAATTATTAATAAATAATATTTAAATTTAGTCTTCTGTTGGCCGACCCATTTGGGAAGGCACCATCGATACCAATAAATTATAAGTCTTCATGCGAATTGACAAATGTTGGAATTGGAAACCATAGTTGGTCTAATCGGTAGGGATGCCAATCTCTACTTGGTCAGCCTCCAGGTGAGACGATAACCTTACCTGAGGTTTTCAATTCCGGTTCACTCTTCGTAGGAATCTGATCCGTTTGTTCCTTGCAAGCCAATGGTTGGAAACTCACTTCACATAAAGTGTTTGTTGCTCTGTCCACACGATATAAGTCTAAGAACTGTTGGGCAAACTAGCGATTGTTCCAATTGTGGCCGAGCCTTAGGCTTTGGCCACGCTACATACACCCCAACACACCACCGGGTTGGGCGACACTCTGAAATCGGTATCCATTTGAGAGATTAGTCATATCAACTTCTTCAGTAGCCGTTATCAATTCCTCACCAGATGAGAATCAGGACTGTGTAGTATTTCCTCAAGAGATCACAAGAAGCCTATTGGATCACAGGACCCATTCATGGCATTGATTTGTCCACTTTGATCGTGCCTGGGGTTTGCTTCTACTCAGCGTTAAACTATTTTTGTCACTTGGGTGTGAATCATATCGTGCCATACCCGTGTATGTAATTTGCATATCTGTAAATCACATGATTTGCAAACTCTTGCTAAGGGCTATCAATTGTTTGGTTATCCACATATATTAGACTTTAGTATTGAATTTCTTTGCACATCGTATTCTGCCTGGAGTTCTTCCGTTATTCTGTGCAATTGCGTTGATTGTATTTCTGTGTGGATGTTTTCTATTATATTTTGAGCCATTGTGTTAAGCATATTTTAGAGTGGGTGTTATTTTTCTTTTACTATATCGCGCAATTGTGTTGGGTATATTTTAGTGGTATTAGAGCCACAATCCTGCCAGCCTGTGGGTGACCCTATATATGCAATTGAGCCAAAGAGATTTGAGGGTTGTTGAGAGAGAGAGGAAGAAGATTGAAGCATCTTAGAACAATGACAGTGGAATAGGAGGCATAGGTAAGAAGAAGATGGCGGATCAGAACAATGAGATCAAATCATTCCTACAAAAACAAGATCAAGTGAACCAAACACTGTTGCAAATGATGCAGACCGTCACTATTGCAATCACCAATAGAAGATCTGTACCTAATAATGCAGATGAAAGTAATTTTGAATGGTTTGGAGGAGGAAATCATAGCAGAACTTCAAATGGATCGACTCTTAGACCCTCCTAGCCCACTTTTTTGCTTAGGACGGAGGCATCACAAGGAGAAGGACAAAATCAGCCTGATTTTAGCAGTATTCTACAAGATTATATGAAGTTGGACGCCGACACTCGAGCGAAGATCCCCTTTGATTTGTTCGATAATGCTAGGAAGGGATTTCGAAGGGATGGAAGGCAACATCTATAGCGATCCAATAAAGACCTCTAGTACAAAGTAAGCAAATTTTCACTGCCTACATTTGATGGCTTAGGGAAAGTTACCACATGCGCATGGGTGCAAAAGCTAGATACATACTTCTTTCTCAGTCCTATGGCTGAAGATGAAGCAGTCAAGTTCGCCATCCTACATTTGGAAGGTGTAGCTCACGAATGGTGGCACCATGGCATTGTGACACAAGGGTTTGACC
This sequence comes from Sequoia sempervirens, assembly GCA_007258455.2. Taxonomy (NCBI): domain Eukaryota; kingdom Viridiplantae; phylum Streptophyta; class Pinopsida; order Cupressales; family Cupressaceae; genus Sequoia; species Sequoia sempervirens. The sequence goes on along the minus strand of VDFB02268907.1, from coordinate 35,925 downwards.
AAATTTCTACATATGCTGATTTCACACAAAAGCTTTGAGAGAGATTTAATAGAAAGGATCTGCAGTTGTACTTCCAAGAACTGACAAGAGTCAAGTAGCAAGGGACGGTGGATGATTATGTTGCAAAATTCCTAAGGCTGGCTGTTATGGTTCTAGATGTTATAGATAAGAGACTCATGTTCCTTTTCATCAAGGGGCTATCAAAGTCTTTTTGTGGTTTGGTGAGAGCTTTAGAGCCGACATCATTGGAAGAAGCTAGTCGAAGAGCTTTGTCATGTCCCCTTCTAGTTGACATCTCTCAGAGCACAGGATTAGCCTATTATGCGACCCTCGTAGGCTGATAGGTTGGATAGAGGGTCATGTTGGAGCTTGGCTCAGCTTCAGTTGGCAGTATTTGATCAGTTGGCTTTCGTTCGGGCTCGTTCGGACATTTCTGGCCTGAGTTGCTATTTTTAGCAGTATTCAGCACTCAGCGTGGGACCCCTGCTATTTTTAGCAGTATGGATTGTTAGCGTTTGGAATCACTTCAGTGTTCATCAGCTTTAGACGGTTTGTGCATCGGGTATATATCGAGAGAGATATTAATATTTAATTGATTTAATTAAATATTAATTTGTGGAGCATTATAATATAAAGTTATAATATTTTATTATAACTTAAGTGGTTTCAGTGAAGGGGTCGCCCATCATCAGAAAGGGGCCATTTTGGCGATTATATTTTATTATTAAAATTTGAGCTGAGACTATTGAAAGATTAAAATGAAAAAAGTTCGAAATATTTTAATGATTCCCTATTATTGAGGAATTCGCACTTTTCATGTGTATAAGCCATTTGCTTGGAAATTCGAGCCATTATGTCATTTGTGAATTGAAAATTGATCAAGTCTTGAGCAGAGCACAAAAGCCTAGGGTTTCAGTCTCGAATGCATTGGGGAACGAGCCATCTCCAGTGAAAGCAGTTCAGAGGGTGTGAGATATCACCTGATTTATTGCCAGATAAGAGATTTCTTCATCCAGAAGAAATTACAGAGCTTCAGAGTTAATTTATCTTTAGGGTTTCAGAGAGATATTCATTTAGAAGAGCTTTCTACAGTTAGGCGCTTATTTATCTTTAGATCTGGAGATTCACAGAGGGCCGTACCTTTTCATTTATTACTGCTGTACACAGCTGTACTTTTCCTGCAGCAGGCCATACCTTCATCATTTGAGCCGTACACTTTGGTCTTGAGAAATACGCCTTTCATCTTGGTCTGCTATCATCTTTCTTGGAGGAGCCTCAGCTTCTGGATCAAGTTGCACTCATTTCTCAGAGGGAGAAGGGATCATTTTAAGCTGCTGTACATCTTCTGGAGAGTCATCCATTGCTGCAAATACCAGGTTCATCATAAAAAAATCGTTGCCTTTTTACTTGCATGTTATCAGATCTTCATTGTAAACATCTCAAAAGATTAATAAATAGTCTGGTAACCTTATTCTCAGTAGATTTCATAGTTTCCAGAGTTGAAAGATTTTATTTGAATTTATTTTCAATTTCTAGCAAAATCACATTCTTTCATTATTCTTGCAAAAAACCCAAAAACATAAAAAAAAACCAAAAACTGCAAAAACAAACAAAAAATTGTCAGAATTAGAATCAGGGGGAAACAAGGGTTTCTACAAGCTTAAACCTTGAAGACTCCACCAAGAAGGATAAACCTGTGATCAAAGGCACATCAACAGGGCAGCAAAGAAAACCTTTCCACAGGGCTACTCATCCACCTACGTTCCTTCCTCCAAGGCCTAGCGGAGCATACATGTCTAAGAACGAGCTTTAAAGGAGAAGCTTATGCTTCCATTGTAAGGAGCCTTCGGATCGAAGCCATAGATGTTTGGGAAAAGGTCAAATCCATTACATTGAGGTAGTTTTAGATGATGAAGTGGAAGGTCAAACCGAGGAAGCTACCAATGAGGAGGAGCAAGAAATAACCATGGAAGGAGAAAATACGGGAAGCACCCTTTCAGCACTTTCAGGAGCACCACGGTACCACTCTCTTCGTGTTAGAGGGGTTCTTCAAGGACAGAGAGTGACAATATTGATAGACAGTGGAGCCACTCATAGTTTCATTGATAAGAGGACTATAACTAAGATGGGTTTGAAGACAAAAGACTTTGAAGGGTTTGATGTATCCGCTGTAAGAGGTATCATTCTCTCTTGCATCCATCGGATTCAACAGATGGAGTTGATCCTAGGGGGACACAGGGTGCGAGATGATTTCTACATGGTTGACATTGGTGATACAGAGGTGGTTTTGGGAGTACAATGGTTACATTCACTTGGAGAGTACACAACCAACTACCAAACTATGTGTTGTGACCTTTTCACACATCGCCCCATTCAGATGGGGACCCCCTAAATTTTTGCTCCATTCCGTCTTTTGGCTTGGGTTTTTCTCTCTCTCTCTCTCTCTCTCTCTCGCTTTGTCTCTTTTCTGATGTTTGCCTTTCGGGGGTTGCGCCCGTCAGTAAGTTTAAGCGTGAACTGAGCAAGTCTAAAATTAGGGTTTCATTTTTCCTGGTCAATCCAAGGTTGAATAAAGTGAATAATTTGAAAATTGAACCTAACATTGTTGTCAATATGCTTCCAGCACGCTCCCAACAAGTTTTTATCAAATTCTGAGGTACTTACTATTTTTAGTAAGTGTGAAATTCAGAGCAACCTATTAGCATTTTTGAGATTCCGACAGTTACACGACATTCAGAGCACACCAAGTTACCTGCGTGCAAAATTTGAGCGAAAACAGACAACTTACTATTTTTAGCAGTCCAGCTTCCGGGGGCTAATTTCAAGGTTCAAATGCAGAGTTTTTCTTTGCATGTTGGCATATTCCTTCTGGGTTTTTCGAGACCTTCGCGATGATATAACATGCAAAACGAGACGACCACTTTCAGAATTCAGCCTTCCGATGCTATTTTTAGGGTTTGCATGTCAGGGTTTCTTTTGCATGTCGGGTGATTCCTGATGGGTTTTTCGAGAGCTTCGCGATGGTGTGACATGCAAACGGAGATACTCACTCAGTAAGAAACTTGCTATTTTTAGCAGGTGTGTCCCGGCAGCTGCTTCCCAGCAGTTCAAAATCGCGAGCTGACCGCAGTGCCACAAAAACGAAGAGAAACAAAGTTTATTTGATACGCATGCAGAGCGAATTAGGGTTTTCAGCTTCGGGACCCAAAAAGAGGCATAAAAGGTCAAAATTTTCGAAAACCGGTGTAAACCACCGCGATCAGCATTCTTCAAGCTATCTGTTGGTAAAATTTCAAGTCAAACAGAGCACTTACTATTTATAGTAAGTCAATCTGGAAATAGGCTAAAAATAGTAAATTGAGTGCATGTGTCAGTGTCGACAGACAGGTCACGTGGTGAGGAGCACCTCATCCAAATTTCAAGTCAATCTGAGCAATGGGGCTATCAGAAACATGAGGTTACTATTTATAGTAAACCACCTTCAGAAACATGCTAAAAATAGCAGGGTGACTAAAAATGGCAGTGTCAACAGAACAACGAGGCTATAAGGATGTAGTGTGTAAAATTTCAAATCGTTCCTAGGTTCAGAGGTGCAAAATTAAGAGGACTTACTATAAATAGCAGGGCATGTAAGCTGGCGAAAAATGATGAAAAAGTTCGAAGTCTGGAACTTCATCCAGTTAACATGGTGAAATGCACCTAGTAGATGAGGAGGCATGGAAATTTTTTGAAAATGAAGCTCGTCCTTCATCAGGGGCAAAATGCGCCGAAGGTGCAAAAGTCAAAGCAAAGTCAAAGATTTCCATCCTGCAAGCATGCCTAAATGCGCCCACCTTGAAGGGGAAAAAGTTTAAAATTTTTTTCTAAGTGTAAAAATCTGCCACCCCCCTCAAAATGCGCCCATCCTCCTTAGGGGGTGAAATGCGCCCAAGTTGCAAGGAAGTCAAAGCGAGGTCAAAGTTTCTTATCCTTCTCCAGGGCTAAAATGCGCCCAAATACATGCATGTCAGGACGAGAAAAATGGAAGTTGAAAAGTCACATGAAGGCGTTTGAAAAGTTTCATCCACCAGCTATGTCTAAATGCGCCCAAAAGGCAATGAGGTCAAACAAGTCAACACTTTTATCCTCCACCTACATCAAAATGCGCCCAAAAGGCAATGAGGTCAAACAAGTCAACACTTTTATCCTCCACCTACATCAAAATGCGCCCAAAAGGCAAAGAGGGTCAACAAGTCACATAAACTCGTCCTCCTCACCCTCCTAAATGTGCCCAAACAAGGTTATGTGAAGACAAAAGTGGGAAGTCAAAAAGTCATCCTCTTGCAGAGCCAAAATGCGCCCAAGTTGAGGTGTAGAAAGTGAATGAGGGTGGTAAATGAGGTGAAATGTGGTTGAAGCATGGTAAAAGGTGTGTTGCCTAGGCATGATTTTTGAATTTCCTCTCCTAGCCTCAAATGCGCCTAAGGTGGTATGTATTGAAAGAATTGTCTAAGGCGTGGTGAAGTAATATGTGTGAGGTGGGGGAAATAAAATGCCAAGGCGTGGTTTTTTTCTCTCAAGTGTGCTATATGCGCCAAGGGTGGTGGCAGTCATAAGGTGTTTGAAAATTTGCTAAGGCGTTGAGAGCACAATGTGTTGAAAATATTCTAAGGTGGTGGAATAAAATGCTAAGTGTGCTAGGCGCCTCAAGTAAAGATAAAATATTTTTAAAAAGTGTTGGAGAATTTGCCTAGGCGTTGGGTTTTTAAATAAATATTTTCAAGTGTGGAGTGAAATGCAAGTGGCAAGTGAGAATAAAATGTACAAGGTGCCTCTGTGAATAAAATTTTTCTAAACGAAGTTGATAAAATTTTCCCCATTGGCAAATGAAATAAATTTTTCTAAGGCAAATTCTCAGAGTGCGAGATGATTAAAATATTTTCTAAGGCAAATTATTTTCTTCTTAGAAAATACGCCTAGAGCTCAAGGTGGTGAAATTTTTCGGAGCACGAGCAAATTTTCTCAGTGATGAAGTCAGAGGATGATGATAATACGGAATTCAAGTTTCTTCAAGCTGGAGCAACACAGAATGATCACAGGCGAAGAATGAATTTAAATGGTGAAAATAATATTTTTCTAAGGTTCAAAATTCAAAAATTAAATGAACCCATTCGTTGGGTACCCATGGATTTGAGACATTCTGAAGAAAATTTTCTTCTGGGTACTGAACATTTGCGATGATAGATGGATTTCCAGATCTTCCGCACTTCGCCAACACTCTTTCAGTGAAGAATTTTATCAGTGCTCAAATTGTGAATTTTCCTAAGGGAAAATTTAAAATTCTCTAAGGCAAGATGGATAAAATGTGTTTTCAAAATGAATTTCTTCAAATGATGAATTTGAAGTCAGTCACCTAGATAATTTTGATTGAATTCTTCGAGGATGAATTTTCCAGAGATAATGAAGAGTTAAAATCGAATTCAAGTGACAGCTTCGACTGGTGATTTAAAAGATGGAATTAAATTAAATTTTTCGAAAACAAATTCAAAGATGCCAGTCAAAGTCAAGTTTCTAGAAGAGCAAGATTCGGGACGTCGGGAGACAAGTGTCAGAAATACCAGAGAGGGAAGAATTTGAATTTTTGAAATGGAGTAGTGGAAGTTAAATGCACTGGCTAAAAATGGCTTCCTCTAGAATTCGATTCTGGCTATAAAATGGAGAGGTCTCTCACTTGTTTTCATAGCTGAAGAAGTCGAATTTGCTCTAAGTGAAGTGTTGCAGTGAGTTGTTGCTTGAAGAGTTCGAAATTTGAAGTTGCTAGAGCTGCTAAAGAGAGGCGCACTTGCTGATTACCAAAGTCTGATTTGTTGCTGAAGTTGCCAAGCTAAGAGGTGCGAATTTGCTTGTATTGCTGATTACCGGAGCTTGACTTATTGTTAAGAGTTGAGGTTGCCAGTGGTAAGGACGCCTTGAGCTTGCTGAGAGATTAAAGAGTGCTAAGTTGTGAAGTGCGCACTTGCTGGTGCAAAGTACAAGCTTATTAAAGTTGCTAATTGACATTGGTTAAAAGTGCTGAAGGCTGAATTTACTTAGAAACTTTTTCTAAGTGTTGAAGTTTGAATCTATTGAAGAAGAACAAGCTGAGATGGCTGAGGCAAGGACAACTGGCAAGGACAATGGTGCTTCCAGACAAGCAGTGATCAAGAAGCTGAGCAAGACGTTCATGCCAGAGTCAAAGTTTATTTCAAAGTTGGGCAAGTTGACAGACACCAACCTGGGTTCCGTCAACCTGGAGGCCTTCAAAAGCAGAATGTTGGGAATTGGAAGTCATTGGCCTTCAACTTCTTCACACAATATCGTCCGAAGCGGGTTGTATGCAGCTGCTGGTTTCCCACCAGCCATTCAATGCTCGGAGCTGATAATGGAGTGTGCTAATTGCTACGAGAAGGAGCACCGATCGATCATGTCACCTGATGGCCAAGTGCTTGCCAATCTTACTCCGACAGCCATTGGTGAAGCTTTCGGGATCCCAGTGCATAGGAACATGGTTTACAAATCCAGAGAACGAGCTGAACGGATGTATGCTTCTGCATTTGAGAGGTGCACGGAGACAATCAACACTCACTGGATGAGCACCCCTAAGCCTTCTCGTGCAAAGTTGCCGAAACAGATCATAGCGGAGGACTTGAAGCAAGAATACTGTGATCTCATCATGATGCTGAGCAGGGTTGGTGGTTGTGCGCAATCGTTCATTTTTGAGCCCTGGATGTTTTATTACATCAACCTGGTGCTAGAAGGAAAAGACTATGTCAATTGGGCCGAGATGATCAACGATAATCTACATGAGCAGCTCCTGAGTTTGAGGAGAACGAAGGCATTTTACATGAGCTCTTACATCATCTACATGTTGGCACAGATGACGAAGTACATGGGAATATCTTACAAAGAGCCTGTTGGTTGTGGCTCTCATCAGTTCAAAATCCATGAGGCGTGTCCACAGTTGCACCTGTCGAGCACAACTCACTACAAGCGTGTCAACGATTCATTCACTATGTATATCACGAGACTACTTCAGGAGCGGTTGCAGCACAGGATCTCAAGGGAAGCCTAGGAGCTAATTGAAAGGTATGGGTGTTGGTTCATTCAGTTTCCGAGATTTTCTTACGTTAGGCTGCAAGGTTTCTCATCATACCCATATAGGCTGCCTAAGTACCCAACAGATAGAGTTTTAATGCTAGAGATATCTAGGCAACTGCTTGCCTTTGATAAAATTCAAAAGAAAAAGAAGAAAGGAGGGGTAGAATTTCCCGTTGTGATGGGCAACTCGGATGAAGTGTGTCCTTCAATACAGGCAGCTAGAGAGGCCGAAAGTGAGCTTCAGTTTTATCATTTCTCATATCATACTAGCCGACAGCACTATGATCCACATCATAACATCAACTGGGTGTTGTCAGAAGAGTTCAAACATAAGGCCACCATAGAGGATTATTGGGCTGATACAGTTGATGAAATTGAAGTAAGGAAGAGAATGTTTTCTCGGTTGCCCATCACTTTGATCAGGGAGTGAGGTTATTCTAGTTCCGGACCAGGTCAATGAGGATATGGATGTAGTACATTTGGATTATGCAGCTGTTAGAGATACTCCACTTCCACCTTTGGATTGGTCAGAGCCCGAGGTTGCAGATTTGGATACACTTTCTATCCCGGTCATGACATTCACGAGAGCATGGGTTGATAGACGAGTAAACAGGCTAAAGAGTAGGTCAATTGCCTTGACCTACAACCTAATGGGAGATCACAGGACGCCCACCACTGGCAGAAAGAAGCAGATTACACGAGGTCCAGAATCCAGAAAGAAGGAGATAGTTCGACAAGAGCCCACTCAGCTAGAGCCTCCACGAGTCACAGTGGCAACACCATTGGAGACACGTTCTCCAAGTTTACAGGAGGTTTCTTTGTTTGCTGATCAGAGAAATGCACTGAATCAGGTGCAAGTAGTACATGATGATATTCAGCCTCTAAGGAGGGAGTCGGTTGGCCAGAGCGTCAACGCACCTGTTAGGGTTGATCAGCAGGATGATGAGGGGACTATTACTGACCCTCAGTTTCGACAGGAGTTAGAGGAGGCTATGAACGAAGATGATGATATAGTGTTAGGGGATACTCAGCCACTTGAGGACGATGAGCCTCGCCGGAATGATGTAGAGGTTGAGCAGGTTAGAGAAGTCGAGGTACAGGAGCAGCAGCCCTTTGACATACAGTATGATGTGCACGATTGGCTTAAGGACAAAATGAGGAGAAGCCCTAGTGAGGAGCATGATCCGGTAGTTGAGATGGAAGAGTTTTTGAACAGGATCAGTGCACCTCCACAGAAGAAGAAAGCAAGAAAATTTTCGAAGATATCCATTGAAGAGGATGGTTCCCGTACTCTTCACGTCGTTGTGCCACGAGTTGAGTGTGACCGTAATGAAGCAGTGCCTGAGAATTATGTGGTCATCACTTTGGACTTGGGACGCCCCACTGGCGCGCAAATTGTAGAGGAGTGCGATAACTCCTTCCTTGCCCTAAAGGATAGATTATTCAAGAAAGAAGGGAAGTATAAGAGGTTGAAAAGAGAACACAGGGCCTTGATTGGATATGTGCAGTAGTTGTCCCGTTCTCGAGGGCAAGATATACCAGTGATAGAGCCCCCGACAGAGATACCTAGAGTGTCGATCAGCAGCTTGGTAGAATTGGGGAAGATGGCACAGGAGGCAGATAAATGGGTCACAGGAGTTCGTGCCGAGACAGAGAAATTTATGGACCTTGCTTCTGCCTTTCAGCAGGCCTCGAGTATTCTGACACGGATGGATGCAGTGGATCATGCTTGGGGAGATGCTTCTATCTACCAGAGCAAAGTTATCTAGCGTCTTGAGGTATTGAGGCATGTGCCATTGCGATTGCTGATTGATGGAGGTGTCATTCAGGAGAATGACAGGTATGACTTCTCTAGGTGGTATTCTTCGACGATCACAGGGCGTGGCTTCTTCGATGCGGCACAGGCGGATTCAGCTAGAGTACATAAGGCTACGGCCAATATTATAGATGGAGTTCAGAATACCTTTGAGGCCATATTTGCTAGGCGGCTGAATCCAGATGAGATAAGTGTTGATAATTTGAGGGGTTTGCTGGTGCCTTTCTTTTCTGATGTTAAGACCTTTGTACAGGATGACTTTGAGAATACTTCTATTTTCTCCACTTTGATCCAGAACACGCAGGACTCCTTGATGGCTTGGAGAAAATCTTGTACGAGGCATGAGCATTCAGTCACAGTATTAGAGTTTCAGTTAGATTGTGTTCCACTGATTTCAGTTCAGGAGGTTGAGGCCGTGCTTCGCAGATTCGTGGAGTTGGCAGTCAGAGAGAAGGCAAATGGGAACACACTACTGGATGAGGATCTTCTAGAAGACTGAATGTGGACATTTATTACCTTTACTATTTTTGGGAGTGAGTGGGAATCTTTGATTCATTTAATGTACCACTCCCTATTCTGGCAGTTTTTAGGGTTAGGGTTGAGGTGGCACGATTTTGGCCACTCTATTGATTGTAACCCTAGCCGTCTTTTGGGACTTGGCTAGCTATAAAAGGGGGAGTCCCCCTCATTTTTAATTCATTAGAAGATTAGACAGTAGTATTGGACATTAGCATTGGAGCTAGAGAGTAGAGCATTGTAGGCATTTTGCATAGTGTGGAGAAGAAAGAAAGTTTTCCCTTTGAAAACTTTTGAGGAGATTGTTGTGTAATACTTTTCATGATAATAGATCTTTTCATTGATGATGGAATTCGTCTTGTCATGAATAGCTAGCAAGGTCTCTTCTTCCTTTTGAATCCAAGTAGCTTAATTTCATGCAATTAGTTTACTTTGATGTGTGGTATTTTGTTGAGGTAGCTTCTTTCATTCCATACCACTAGCGGCTTGTTGATGATAAGTTCGCCTTGCGTGGTCCACTAGAAATTAATTTGAGTTTAACTTTGATTGTGATTTGTATGCTTATATGCATTGTCCTGGTGGTGTATGCATGCTAAATCATAATTTGAACATCTTTTGCTATCCCTTTGAAGATTGCATCGATTTTGCTGAAGCTGTCCGACGTGAGGCTAGGTGAAATTTGGTTGAAGTCTGCCAAAACCGAGTTCCACATATCCTGCATTTAGAATAGAACATAAGCTTCTTAGGCCCTAAACTCATTTACTTTCCGCACATTTCTGATTAGTTTTAGGAAAACGAACTATATTGCCAAATCATACACGCAAGAATCCTCTTCAAAATCATTCACTTGTTGTTAACTGCAAGAAGTCTGAACAATTGCGTAAGTCCCCTCGTAAGAACACAACAAATACACATCAACCAAACTGGGTCTATTCGCACTTAAGGAACCTTGGAGTTGAACGTGTGAACTTTCTCGCAATCTTAGCACACGGAACACTTTGATCAAGAGAGAGCGGAGTAGTCTTCAAACTATTTTGTTCTGCTGTTTGGTGTGGTCACAAAAACCACGTCAACACTATGGAATTGAAGTTCAAACATGACGAAAAGAGATCGTCCTTTGAGGTCTATCCAAGGGTGGTTTGATGGTAGTTTTAGCTAAGAGGATGGAGAGATCTTTTTGTAGAGATGAGGTGGCTTGGGCAACAGAGTGCTTGATCATAGACACTAGCCCTCCAAAGGAAGGAAGAGCCTACCCCATCGACATCTAGTCCATCCTAGACAAGAAGTGCAATGTATTTCGAGAGATCCCTCCTGGATTGCCTTTTGATAGAGGTTTCCAGCATGTGATTGAGCTTGGGGAGGGAGTCAAGCTCGTCATCACCACTCCCTATTGGCATCCTAGGATGTACAAAGAGGAAATTGAGAAGGCAATCAAGGAGTTGTTGGACATGGAACACATCCGACTGATCTCTAGCTTTTTTGCTTCATCCATAGTGTTGGTTAAGAAGAAAGATGGGACATTGAGGATGTGCATTGATTACAGAGCATTCAACAAGAAGACAATCAAGAACCACTATCCCATTCTTAGGATCGATGAATTGATAGATGAGCTCCATGGTGCAATGTATTTCTCCAAGATTGATTTGCGTTCAGGAAATCACCAAATCAGAGTGAGGGAGGAAGATGTGCATAAGACGGCTTTTAGGTGTCACTATGGGCACTATTAGTTCTTGGTCATGCCATTTGGGTTGACTAATGCCCTTGCTACCTTCTAGTCTTGTATGAATTAGGTATTCATTCTACATTTGCGAAAATTTGTCTTGGTTTTCTTTGATGACATCTTGATCTATAATAAGACATGGGAGGATCACTTGAAGCATATAGAGGAGGTGCTTGATATACTTGAGCGTTATTCATTTTATGACAAGATGTCAAAATGTGAGTTTGGGATGACAAAAAATTTGTATTTGGGGCATAAGATTAGTGCTCAAGGGGTTAGTGTTGATGAGGAAAAGATCAAGGCAATTCAGGATTGGCCTAGACCCAAGAACTTATCACAGTTGAGAGGATTTGTGGGCCTATGCAGCTATTATAGGAGGTTTGTGAGGGGTTTCTCACAACTTGTAGCCCCCTTGACCAACTTGACGAAGAAAGGAGCATTCTCTTGGAACCCTACAACGCAACAAGCCTTTGATAAACTTAAGGAGGTGATGAGCTCTTGTCCTATTTTGGCTATTCTTGATTTTTGACTTCCTTTCGTACTAGAGTGTGATGCTTCAAGGGAGGGTATTGGAGTAGTTTTGATGTAGAATAAACACCCTATAGCATATGAGAGTAGGAAGCTTAAGGATTCAGAGAAAGTCTTCTTTATTTATGACAAGGAAATGCTAGCTATCAAGCATGCCCTTGCCAAATTCAGATAGTACTTGGTTTGTGGCAAGTTTGTGGTAAAGACAAATCATCCCACCAAACTATGGAATTGAAGTTCAAACATGACGGGAAATAGATCGTCCTTCGAGGTCTATCCAAGGGTGGTCCGATGGTAGTTTTAGCTAAGAGGATGGAGATATCTTTTCTTAGAGATGAGGTGGCTTGGGCAACGAAGTGCTTGATCACAGACACAAGTCCTCCAAAGGAAGGAAGAACCTACCCCATTGACATCCAGTCCATCCTAGACAAGAAGTGCAAGGTATTTTGAGAGATCCCTCCTAGATTGCCTCCTGATAGAGGTTTCCAGCATGTGATTGAGCTTGAGGAGGGAGCCAAGCCTGTCATCAACACTCCCTATTGGCATCCCAGGATGTACAAAGAGGAAATTGAGAAGGCAATCAAGGAGTTGTTGGACATGGGACAAATCTGCTCGAGCTCTAGCCCTTTTGCTTCATCCGTAGTGTTGGTTAAAAAGAAAGATGGGACATTAAGGATGTGCATTGATTACAGAGCACTCAACAAGAAGACAATCAAGAACCGCTATCCCATTCCTAGGATCGATGAATTGATAGATGAGCTCCATGGTGCAGTGTATTTATCCAAGATCGATTTGTGTTCAGGATATCACCAAATCGGAGTGAGGGAGGAAGATGTGCATAAGATGGTCAGGTGTCACTATGGGCGCTATGAGTTCTTGATAATGCCATTTGGGTTGACTAATGCCCCCACTACCTTCCAGTCTTGTATGAATCAAGTATTCATTCTACATTTGACAAAATTTGTCTTGGTTTTCTTTGATGACATCTTGATCTATAGTAAGACATGAGAGGATCACTTGAAGCATATAGAGGAGGTGCTTGATATACTTGAGCGTCATTCATTTTATGCTAAGATGTCAAAATGTGAGTTTGGGATGACATAAATTCTGTATTTGGGGCATAAGATTAGTGCTCAAGGGGTTAATGTTGATGAGGAGAAGATAAAGGCAACTTAGGATTGGCCGAGACCCAAGAACTTATCACAATTGAGAGGATTTGTGGGCCTATGCAGCTATTACAGTTTGTGAGGGGTTTCTCACAACTTGCAGGCCCCTTGACCAACGTGACAAAGAAAGGAGCATTCTCTTGGAGCCCTACAGCGCAACAAGCCTTTGATAAGCTTAAGGAGGTGATGAGATCATGTCCTGTTTTGGCTATTCCTGATTTATCACTTACTTTTGTGCTTGAGTGTGATTCTTCAGGGGAGGATATTGGAGCAGTTTTGATGCAGAATAAATGCCCTATAGCATATGAGAGCAGGAAACTCAAAGATTCAGAGAAAGTCTTCTTTATTTATGACAAGGAAATGCTAGCTATCATGCATGCCCTTGCCAAATTCAGACAGTACTTGGTTTGTGGCAAGTTTGTGGTAAAGACAAATCATAACAGCCTCAAATTCTTCCTCAAACAGCGTGATTTGAATGATAGACAACAATAATGGGTTAGCAAACTCCAAGCCTATGATTTTGATATTGAGTATGTGAAGGGTAAGAACAATGTAGTGGCTGATGTACTCTCTAGGAAGCCTCATTTCTACTCCCATGTCTGATATATCTGCTGATTGGAAGATATCAATAATAGTTGAATATGCCAAAGATTCCATTGCTACTGATATTTTAGAGGGAAAGATGCTTGATGATAGATACAAGGTAGTTGAAGATCTCATCCTCTACAAGGATCGTGCTTATCTTGTACCAAAGTCAAAGGTTAAGGAGAAGATTATGAAGGCATGTCATGACACACCTCTTGCTGGTCATCCGGGTTTCTACAAGACATACAAACAAATAAGGAAGCGTTTCTCATGGAAGGGGTTGAAAGGTGATGTATTGCAGCATGCTAGAGAGTGCTTGGTGTGCCAACAAAATAAGACTGAGCATGTCTTTCCAGCTGGTTTGTTGCAGCCCCTATTGATTCCAAATCAGAAATGGGAAAGCATCTCCATGGATTTCATTACAAGTTTACCCAAGGCCCAAGGTAAGGATTGTATTTATGTGGTGGTTGATAGGCTTACAAAGTATGCTCATTTTCATGCCATCAATTCAGAATTCAAGGGTCTTCAAGTGGCTGATCTGTTTTTTAGAGAGATATTTAGACTTCCAAGAACATTGTGAGTAACAGGGACATTGGGTTTATTAGTTTGTTTTGGTAAGAACTCTTTCGTTTGACTCACATAGAGTTAACTCCAAGCACTAGCTACCACCCTCAAACAAATGGACAAACTAAAATAGTGAATAAGTGGATTGAGGGATACCTAAGAATCTATGTTATAGGGCAGCAATCAGCTTGGGTGAAGTGGTTACACCTAGGGGAATTTTGCTACAATACCACACATCATATGTCTATCGATATGTGTCCCTTTAAAGCACTTTGCAGATATGATGCTACTTCTTTCATGGATTTGGTCCTTGTAGATAGTAGAGTGTCGGGTGCTAGGGATATGGTGCAACAAAATGTTGATATCTTCAATGCACTCAAGGAGAATTTACAGCGTGCTCAAAACCAATAGAAGCTATATGCAGATGTGTAATGTCCCCTTCAACTAGTTTCTAGACATTGATGGAGATTGGCCTATTATTTGACCCTCGTAGGCCAAGGAGTTGATGAGAGGGTCGTTTGGGCAGTTTCTTGTGGCTTCACATTTGATTTTATATGGGAGATAATATATTTCTCATGTTATAATGTTATAATGTTTATTTGCACTTCATATTATAATGATATTTTTGTATTATTAAAGTGCAATTAAATATTATATTAAAGTGGGAAATATATCTTTTATCCCACATTAGCAAGAAAAAGTGTATGAGCTCTCCCAAGGAAAGATAAAAGGATCTTAAGGGCTCATTCTTGCATATCCAGGAATTGAAGATTGTATTTGATGTTTGTGGTGAAGCCTAGGGTTTCTATAGATTTTCTATTTTGCCTTTGGGAACGAAACTCTCATTGTTTGAGCAACTTTGAGGCTGTGAAACTATTAGCTGAGATTGTTGCCAGTTGTGGGCTTCATTTCAGAAGTTCAACTTGTAGTTTCATTGCAGCATTGTGAGGGGAAGATATTTTCAGTCTTTCTCATTGAGCATCATATCAGCTTTCATGGAGGTCGATTATATTCAGATTATTGTTCATGTGGCCTCACTTGGGTGTTGTTTCTTTGTGGGTATTTGAACATTCATCTTGGGAGGACTCAACAATCATTTTGGAGTCTCTTGGAAGAGGTATTAGCTTGCTAGGGCATCATTGGAAACATATTTTTTGTTCATATCTTCACTTAGAGGTGTCTTTTGGTTGTGGGTACTTGAGCAATCAACTGCTATTGACAAGACAGCCATTTCAAGGACAAATTTGAGGAGCTTAGAGGCTGTATTTATTTTTCTAAAATATTGCCAGGCAAGCAGGGGCGGCCTTCTTAAAGGAGGGCGATTTCTTGTGCAAATGGCTTCAAAAATTCTATAAAAATTCAGAGATCATTGGCCTTGTATTTGCTGTCATTTGCCATCGTCCTAACCAGGTTTTGAGCAATACTGCTCATGTTTGCATTGTTATTTCTGAGTACATAATTCTGAAAATTCATGGCAGCCTTTAGAGTATAAATGAGATCATTTAGTAATACATGAATCAGTTATCATTGAAGGTTGTAATTCTGATTTTGAGGACAGTATTTCATATCAGCTAAGTAGCCGAATCGGGTACGGGTACGGGTACGGTACGCGGGTACGGCAAATTTTTTTTTTTTTTTGGGTGTGGGTACGTTTGGGTACGTCCATACATAAAATGTATAAAAATCATAGATATAGACATATTTGTAGCCTAAAAAAGTAAAAAGAAGAAGTAAATTTAGAATACCACATATCATGCATATGCTAAACAAAACTTAGAACTACCATAAATATAACAAATTTGAAATACCATTATACTAAATTAATTTGATATCAAATTTTCAAAATTTGAATGTTACGATAGGTATATAATTATATCGAATTCATTGTTCGTTGGTTCAACATTTAAAACAAACTCAAAGTAATAGTTAATACAATTAATGATAGACATTATATGGGTCATTAGGAAGATTAAGAGCAACATCATCATTGAAATTAGATGATCTAGGTAAATTAATAGAACCACATGCAGCCCCGCTAGCACTCTCATTGGAAGCACGTTGGATATTTGACTCCACAATGTCAGAAAGTAAAGATTGTGTGGCAGCTGAAAAATCCAAATCAGTTCGCTCTGGATCTACATCCCACAACCTCGTGCCTCCTTCCTTATACTCATTCTTTTTATGAGTAAGAAGGCGCAAGTTGGAATGCACATAAACAAGCTCTTCCGCCTTACTTGCTGCCAATCGGTTGCGTTTCACTGAGTGGATAAAGGAGTATGTACTCCAATTTCGCTCAGCTGAAGAGGAACTAGCAACCTATTGAAACAAAGTGAGAGGAACTTATAATTATAAAGTTGTAAATCAAACTTTAAATTTGAAGTTAACCATTTTATTATTTTTAAAATAGTAAACAATATAATTTAGAGAGTGCAATAAAAACTAAGTAACTTACTTGTGATAAAACTTTGATCGCAAGAGCTTGGAGATGTGGTGTTGTAAAGCCATTGACATACCACCAAGAATGAGCATCCATCCTATACTTGTCAATTGAAGCACCAATACTTTGATTTTCACCAGCTACAAAATCAGCAAACTCAGCTCTAACTAAATACTCTGTTTCTTGATCGGGGAAGAGTCTACTAAGTGCTTTCCTACACCCCATACCAACTTCTAGATCTGAATATGGTTGCACTCTTGATGGCAAAGCAAGAATCTCATCACTATAAAACTTGGGAGTCAATGCAAATGCAAGAAGATGTAGTGGGGTGGTCATTTTGTTCCACCGCTCAACACAAATTGTTTGCACCTCTTTGAAGAAAGTTTCTTCAGGATCTTGCTCTTTTTCGTTGATGATGATTTTCATTTGCTCGATCATTGTATCAATGCCATCATATACCTCTCCCAAACATGGCTTATCCATGTCAGTAAAACGGATCATACTCATGATGGGCTTAGTGAATCTAAGAAGATATTCTGCTCGTTCCCACCAAGTGTCATCTAGGATCATCCGTTTTACATTTGTTGCCCTTTTAGTATTGGATTGCCTCCATAGTGACCAACTTTGACTAATAACCATGCTAGAAAGTGCCCCCCGCACCTTCACAAGTCTCCTCAAGACAATCGTGTTCGATGCAAATCTAGTTTCTGCAACCTATTCAAAAATTTAAAATTAAAATAAAAATATAAATAAGACATGCTTGAGTTTAAAAAATAAAATAGTAATTACTAAAGTGAAATGTAAAATTTAAAAGTTGAAGTGTTTCAATTACCTTCAACAACTCCAACGCTGAAAATGATCTAAAAATGGCCTGTGACATTTGATGGTTTGTGATGAACATTTGGATCTCTTCAGCTTCAGCATACATTTGTTTGATCCAATTTATTTTCGCACCCAACTTTTGTAGCATGAGGTTAAGAGAGTGAACAACACAAGGTGTCCAAAATATGTGCTCAAATCGTGTCTCAATCAACATGCCTGCAGCTCTACAGTTCTTTGCATTGTCTGTTACTACTTGGATAACATTTTCAGGACCCACATCTTGAATGCACTGTATAAGGATGTTAGCAATAAATTGTGCATCCTTCACTTGTCCTTCACAATCCACGGCTTTCAAAAACATTGCCCCTTTAGGGCACATTGCAATCACATTGATTAATGGCCGGTTTTTGACATCCTTCCATCCATCAGAAATAATTGACACCCCTTTTTTTTTCCATGAATTTCTAATGGGAATCAATGCATTGTTTATGACTTTTACCTCCTTTGCTAGTAAGGTGGTACGCACCTTCTCATAACTTGGCCCTGTGTACCCTTGTGGACAGTCACTTGCCTTTCTCAACATACCCTGCCAATATGGTGATCTTACAACATTAAATGCCAAACCGTTTGCATATAGACATCTTGCAACGGCTTTATCTGCAAGGTCTCTAGCTTCAAGCTTAAATGCAGTTTCTAATAGCCCCTTGCTTCTCTTCACACCAACAGGATCATCTTCACTTCTACCCAAAAATGGGTGGCTCTCTACTACAACATCATCAAAGTCACTATGTGTTGGAGAAGGAGGAGGCCTCTTTGATCCCCTTCCACTTCCACTTCCTCCTCCTCTTAGCAAAGGATGGTTTGTGGCATGACCAACTCTTGCATCTGCTTCCTCTTGCTCTTTAATATATGCTGCTACTTTGTGAGGATGTAACCTTTTACCATTTTCTCCTACACATACAATGATTCCTTGTCAAGGAATGGCACATAAATGGAATTTCACACGACTGTATGAGCTAGTATACTGAACTTTACAATGATTGCATATCCAAACAAATGTTCCTCCCCCTTTAATTTGTCGTATAATTTGTACATATTTCCATAGAGGTGAATTTGGGTCGGTTTTAAAGGTGGGTCCATCAATAGAAGCAGAACTGGTTGCCATTATATTTCCTACAAAAAATTCAAAAAATAGTTATTCAATATTGAACAATAAATGTTAAAAACATATTATATGCAAATATCAGCATTATGATTAAATAGTAAATACAATTATGCAAAATACTTCAATATTTATTACTAAAAACAACAATTTGAATTAATAAACGTTTAATAAACAATATATAATTACTAATTAATATAATTACAATTTAATAGTTTATATTTATAATTATAATTTTAAATTATAATTGATTATTATTTATTAAAATAAAAAATAGCAAAATAAATAAATTTTAACATTAAATAAACAAAATAATAATTAGATTTATATTTATTATTTACATTTAGTAAATTTTAAAGTTTTAAATTTTAAAATTTAATTATATTAAAATACTAAAATAAATTTAATTTTTTATATATAATAAAATTATAAATGTAAAAACATTAAATTGTATAATATTAAATATTATTACAATAAAAATTTGTTAAAACTTAATAGTTAATAGTTAATACTAAATAAATAAACTAAAATTAAAAAATAATAATAGTTAATAAATAAAGTAAAAATAAAAAATTATAACTATTATAAATTTCTAAACTGTAAACTATAAAAAAAAATCGAAGTATGAGAAATACCTAAAAATGGCGGACAAAGAATGGCAGAGGAAACTGGAAACGCGTGAGATCGTGTGAGGAAAAAGACGGATCTCTTGCACAGTCGACGACTTTCTGCGGAATCTCCTGCGCAGTCGATGGCGTTTGTTCTTCTTGCGCGACCACGAAAACGTGAGGAAAAATACAGGTTTCTCCTTGCGCGACCACGGATATCTGTCTATTTGCGATGGCGAACGAAAACACTAAGCAAAACATGCGGCCAAAAACGATGCAAATAGGTTAGGGTTTTTTATTTAACCATTCGAAGTCGCAAAAAGTTTTTGAAAACGACGCTAGAATCGGATTGAAAACGCCACATCACAAAAAAAAGGCGTGATTCGAGGAAAAATCGGCGGGATTCGTGGAAACGTTTTTTTAATAAAAAATCCGAACCTTGTTCGAATCCGCAGGGTTTCCAGAACGAATCCGTTTGGAAACGTATCCGTACCCGGAATCGGCAGGGTAAAGGGCCGATTCCGGTAACACAGCATATCAGCAATAACTCAAGTATTTAGACTTCCTTATTCTGAAGTGTGTTGGGCAAGTGTTTAACAAAATGCCTATTTGAGATTTAAATGTATTTGAATGCACGTAATGTTACATAGCTGCTTGTATATCTCTTCTTATCATTGGCAATCAGCTTATTAGTGAGATCAACTTGCATTATATAGATAGTTGCTGCTGTAGGAGATCATTCATTTTTCAAATCAGATTTTGGCATTGTAATTGGACATTTGTTTTGAAGCCAATAGTCTTGGCTATCTATCTAGCATTGTACTCAAACTGTCATTCAATGAAGGAGATATAAGTTATATGCCAAATTTTTGATGTAATCTTCATGCTGATTAGAGTATTAGTTTGCATGCCAATTGTTTGACTAAATGCCAATTGGCTGTAGGTGCACATTTATCTTGTAGAATTCATATAGATGCATTTTTAAAGTCAAATAAAGGTTGCAAGTGCATTTAGTCCTATGCTTAGATATCTTAAAAGTCATTTGCAAGCATTCCAAACATATTTGAAGTCATTTCAAGCTAGCATTATCAAACTGAAACTTCAGACCAGCAAGCAAAGAGGTTGTGTGCAAAGTGTTTGACAATATTCCTTGAGGCAAACTTAGGCCAGAATTTGTAAGGAATTTCTACAGTGGTTTAAGAAGTGTAAACATTGACATTTTGGTCTATTCCCTCTCCTTTAGGTGAAAAATCTTAAAGAGTGTTAGAAGGACATAGTAACCAAGATTTTTGTTTTGCATTCTGGTAACCCTTATGATATTCCTTGAGGGCAAATTATTAGATCAGAACTATCAATGAATACTATAAGATGAGTGTAGGACTGAGAGGGTTTTTGAGGTTAATGACATGGTCTATTTGAGGTTGCAGCCTTATAGGTAGTCTACCCTCAAAGGGAATGGTGGGGAAAAGTTGAAACCAAGATTCTATGGCCCCTACCGAATTGTGAGGAGGATTGAGGAGGTTGCTTATGAGCTCGAATTACCTGTAATGTTCCCAAAATTTTGATAAAGTGATTTAATTAATTTATGTTGTCCCAAAACTAATATTTTTCCAAAAGGATGACTTTAATTAATTATTTTAATTAAAATAAAGTGGAAATAATAAAATATTAAAAATGTCACTTTATTAAATAAGTTTCTTCTAGAAGTTGGAGTTAGTTGCAAATTGGCTTCTTCTAGAAGATTCATTGGAACCTTTAAAAGGAGTTGAGGGCAAAGCATTTGGGCATCCATTGTTGAGTTATTATTTCTCATTGCAATATGCAAAGGCTTGAATCTTTGATTCAAGTATATCTCTGAGGACAAAAACCTAGCTCTTTTCGGGAGTGGGTTCGTGACAGAATTCACATTGAGCTTATTGGTTTCAGATTTGGATCTTCAAGGACATTTGCTGTGGAGAGCAAATTTGGAAATTTCGCGAGTCTTCTCCGAAGATGAAATTTCCAGATTTAGACGATATTGCTAGACTAGAGTAATTTCAGAATTAAAAGAGGAAATGTCGGATAATGACAATTTGTGGAGACTATACAAGAGGGCGATTCCATAAAGCTGTTGCTACTAGACAAACCTGACAAAGATTGAGTTGGTTATGTGTTTGCTACATCATCTGAAGACCCTGATAGCAAATCTAGAAAGGCGATTAATATCTCAGATAAGACAAAAAGAAGCTGTGTAGTAAAAGCGATAGACATATTGGGTGTTGGCTTGTTAGCCCGATATCTCCAGCCTCCTATAATAAGTCGCACCATTTAGGAAGTCGTATATAATCTGCCGTTCTAATTGCCTCATACCGTGACTTTCAAATAATCAGCAATTGGCCGATATGGGAATCGTGGTATCGGGGGCCTGAATTATACAAGAAACATCGATATTGCTTTTGGAGGAGTGACTAATATTAAAACATCGATAATTCTTCAATTCAGATGAGACAAGATAGCATAGCCGCCAAATGAAATAAGAAACGTATAAAGGAGCCGCTTCATGAGTTCGCGGTCTTCAACAAGGTTTTTGAATGAAGACAAAGCATCATTCGATGCTTTGGTCAATATTAAGCTTGCGCTGACTCTCTCTAAGGAGCCGTCTCTTTTGGCACATTAGTTCATACCATTTGAGGAAGACATAATGATTAGTTAATCAACAATTATTTGATAAGGAATCGTCCAGTTGCAAAGGTGATTATCTACACTACAAATATTAAACTTTCTAAGGGTCGTGGTTCCTATTTCTCATCAGCGTGCAAGGAAGTCATCAATTCCATTATTCCAACATGTATTTCTAGGTCAGAGAATAATTATAAAGATAAGATTTGGATAGATAAAATGTTTTGCTAAACGCTGTGATATCAATTTGTCTTAATGCAGTTTTAGTTTCCGTTGTGAATTATACAGGATCTTGCTATGATTATTCCTTTCAATTGTCTTGAGTAATTTCTAGAATAGGAGATGTTGTATGTTACCAAGTTGGAGGTATTCAATATAAATGTTGTTTAGGTCTGATTAATAATGTAAGTCCGAATTATGAATGTCTAAGTTGCATTTCTTAGTGAGTGATTGTTTGTCACCATTGAGTTGCTTTCTTTGCTCGAATTGTAAGTTTAAGTTCTGAAGGTCTGGCAAACATTTATCTTGGCATAGCAACTTGAAAGTATCATTGACAGTCAAAGACTATCTTGTTTTTATGAAGACAATAGAATATTCGGAAATATGTCATATTAAGTGAAATATCGTCTACACGGGTAGGGGATATTTCATTACCATAGGGCAGTAGGATTCATAACATTTTTCATGTATCATGCCTAAAAAGGGCACTCAGACAACAGATTGCACCTTTAGTAGAGCTGCCTCCTCTTGATGATGAGGTCAAGTTGATACTGGAGCCTAAGATAGTGTTGGATGTGAGGGAGAAAAGGCTGTGAAACAAAGTCATTCCGGAGTACTTGGTGAAATGGAAAAACCTTCCAATCAATGACACCACATGGGAAGGAGTTGAGATTTTTGAGCACTCAAATTTGAAGTTGCTTGAGGGCAAGCAACATCCAGGTAGGGAGGATTGTGATGTCCTTGCTTCTTGAGTCAGCCCCAAATTTGTCTTGGCGGGAACAGTGTTTGTGAACACCAAAATTTGAATTTTAATATTTAATAAATGATAAATTTTAATTATTATTAAATAATATTTAAATTTAGTCTTCTGTTGGCCTAACCATTTGGGAAGGCACCATTGATACCTATAAATTATAAGTTTTCATGCGAATCGACAAACATTGGAATCGGAAATCATAGTTGGTTTGATCAGTAGGGATGCCAATCTCTTCTCGGTCACCTTCTAGGTGAGACGACAACCTTACCTATGGTTTCTGATTTTGGTTCACTCTCTGCAGGATATCTGATCTGTTTGTTCCTTGCAGGCCGATGATTGGAAACTCAGTTCATGGAAACGTCTGTTGCTTTGTCCACGTGATATAAGTTTGAGGACTGTTGGGTGAACTAGTAATTGTTCCAATCGTGGCTGAACATTAGGCTCTAGCCACGTGACATACATCCCAACATAGCACTGGGCTAGGTGATACTTTGAGATCAATATCCATCTGAGAGAGCAATTGTATCAACTTCTTTAGAAGCAGTTATCAATTCCTCACCGGACAAGAATTGGGGCTGTGTAGTATTTCCTCAAGAGATCATGGGAAGCCTATTGGATCTCAAGACCCATTCACGACATTGATCTATCCACTTCGATTGTGCCTGGGGTCTGCTTTGACTTGGCATTAAACTATATCTGTCACTCGGGCACGAATCATATCGTGCCATCCTCGTGTATGTAATTTGCATAGCTGTAAATCGCATGATTTGCGAACTCTTGCCGAGGGATATCAATTGTTTGGTTATCTACATATATTCGGCTTTAGTATTGAATTTCTTTGCACATCGTATTCTACCTAGAGTTCTTCTGTTAATCTGTGCAACTGCGTTGATTGTATTTCTGTGCGGATGTTTTTTCATTATATTCTAAGCCACTGTGTTAAGTATATTTTAGAGTGGGTGCTATTTTTCTTTCACTATAATATGCAACTGTGCTGGGTATATTTCATTTGATTGCTGATTTATGTCAATTTTTTTTTTTGCCTAAATGAAAGGTTTTATTTAATGTTCCCTTTTGGGAAATTCCTAATTTTGGGCCTGCAAAACAATAATAATCACTAAAAACTGATATTAGTAATAACAAGTATCAACTTTACGGTAATATTCAAATTCATACATAAAATATTATAATATTGAGAGCAATACATCATAGCTAAAACATCATATTATTTAGATCCATAGTTCATAGCATCATTAATATTTGAATTCAAAACACCTTAAAGTTAACATCATTAATGATTATTCGAGGGCATATTCCTATAGTCAACCATATTAGGAATTCATTAGAAATGCTTGCAAACCACAATCTCAAGGGTGGTTGTGCTTGTATTGCAAGAGCATGGAAGGATTTTAGATCCATTCCATCCCTCAGTTCGCCTTGGAGGCTGGCTGTCCTCCTTGATCAAGCCCAAGACCATTGAAGTGGAT
This sequence comes from Sequoia sempervirens, assembly GCA_007258455.2. Lineage (NCBI taxonomy): Eukaryota > Viridiplantae > Streptophyta > Pinopsida > Cupressales > Cupressaceae > Sequoia > Sequoia sempervirens. Next base: position 11,764 of record VDFB02268907.1, on the reverse strand, counting down.
TTCTGGTCCATTTTGGTCCAGGAGTATGGCGAAATCTCCAATTCATCCATCTTGGGGTGGCATGCTTCTCTTTTCTCATATTCTTCAATTGGCTCATAAGCAGTGAAGCTGATTTGGGTTTAAGAATCATAGTGGTGCTGAAGCAGGACTTAAGATTTTTTACCAGCCACGATTTCTCCTAAAAGAACACAACGACTTAGAACAATTGATTACATATGTGTAAGAATATAGTGATTTTCAAGACTAAGTGTCAAGACACAATAGATGATTCCCTTTCTAGCCAAGTACAAATCCTAACCTAAGCAGAAACTAAAAAGACTTAATCTCGGATTTCAAGATCCCTAACAAATATTTATCAAAAGAATGATCCATACATTATTTAGTGGAATAAGACTAGTGTGTGCTTGAAACATTATCACTTTTTTGCAAATGCGGATCCCTTTATTTTGGACTAAGCCAAGCTAAACTAGGAAAGCAAAGCAACTAAACCAAAGCAAACCAAACCAAAGGAAACTAAACTAAGACCAAAACAAAACAAAAAAAAACTAAACTAAGATGTGATCGGAAAGAAAACTAACCTATGTACAAGTGTAGGACTCACTAGGAGCTTAAGATGGGAAATAATGCTTGAGAAACTGTCCATTGACTGGCAATGGGACATCTTCTCTAGTTAATGTCTTCAGTCTAAATGCATTATCTCCCAAATTTCTGAAATTCGATAAGGACCCATCCATAGGTTGTCAAGCTTGTCATGGTCTCCTCTTCGTTCATGGGCTTTGTCCCAACAAATGACTAAATCAGAAATTCTGAATGCTTTTACTCTCGCTTGCCGATTGAACCATCTCTTTACAACACCTTGATGTTTTGCAAAATTTTCCAAGGCTTGGTCTCTTTTTTCTTCCAAAAGCAATAGTTGTGACAATTTGGTTTTAACTCTTTCCTCTTGAACCAAACATTCTTGCATAAATTGTAAAGTTGGAATCCTCAATTGTATTGGAAACACAGGGTTTTGTCCATACACTAGATGATAGGCCGATGTCCCCAACAAACTTTTCACTCTTACTCTATTTGCCCAAAGTGCTAATTTTAACTGTGCATGCCAGTCCTTTGGATTCTTGTCCAACAGCGTCTTGATAACGTTCAACAAATTTTTGTTCGTGGACTTTGCTAATCCATTACCCTGGGGATAATAATTTGACGAAAATTTTAAAGTGATATCGTACTCAAATGCCCAGTTAGAAAATTTTGAAGAAGAAAATGTAGGACCATTATCACATACCAGAGCATGAGGACAACCAAGTCTAGTGATAATGTTTTCTTCTAAAAATTTAATTACAGTATTAGTTGTGCAGAATTTCAAAGCTTGAGCTTCCTACCACCTTGTACCATAGTCGGTTGTGGTCAAAATATACTTGTGCTGCGCAGAGGAAGGTGTGTTGATCATACCGATAAAGCCAAGTCCCCACTTCGCAAAAGGTCTTACTTCAATGACAAGTTGAAGAGGGACAGGTGGTGGAATATTTTGCTGAGGTGCCTGGACAATTGCAAAATCCCTCCCGTTAGGTGGAGCTAGGGGAAGACAAACACCCAAATCAGAAGCCTGCATAGACTAATCCTCAAGGCTCATAGAAGTAGAAGACGAAAAGAAAGGCCCAATAGTTTCATCAACCACAACATCACAACTGAAGATGAGACGAGTTGTATCTACATCAATCAGCCTATATGCCTTATGATTCTCACTGTAACCAATGAACATTAGTTTTTGGCTTTTAGAATCCAACTTAGTGCACTTGGCATCTAGAATCCACACATGAGTAGTAGAGCGAAAAACTTTCAAGTGGCTGACCTTAGGCTTGCATCCAAACTAGGCTTCTTCAGGAGTCATCTTCTTAACCGCATGAGTAGGAGACCGGTTTAGAAGATAAACAGTAGTATAAACTACTTCAGCCCAGTATTTCTTAGGAACATTTCTATGCTCTAGCATAGAATGAGCCATTTCAGTTTTGGTGCGATTCCTACGTTCAATGACACCTTTCTGCTGAGGGGTGTAGGGTGTGGTAAGTTGGAGCTTAATGCCATGTGCAACACAAAAACTGGATAAGTCATTAGAACAAAACTCCCCCCATTATCAGACTTAAGAGTGACTATAGGAAAGCCTATCTCTTTCTCAACCAAGGCCTTAAATTGTTGAATATACCAAACACCTTTGATTTGTTTTTAAGAAAATACACCCACATTCTTCTACTAAAATGATCAACAAATAACAGAAAATACCTGCAACCAATAATTGAAAGATTGTTCATTGGGCCACATAAATCAACGTGAACCAATTGAAATACCTTGGAAGCTCGCCATGAGTCATCATCTGAGAATGGAGTCCAATGCTGCTTTCTAGCTTGACAAGCCTCACATACTCCATGATTCTGAGTCTGAATTGTAGGTAGACCACCAACCGGATCATCTCAAGATAGTTGAGAGAGATATTGCATATTCAAGTGCCCATAACGTTGATGCCAAAGGCTGCTGATGGAAGTACTCCTGGCTGCCATAGCATGCTCTTGAGAATCACCAGAATCAACAAGTCTGTATAGACCATGATCCTCAAGTCTCTGAACAATTGTAGTGCGAGTCTCTCTATCAACAATATTGCATGTATGCATGCTGAAAACAATATCTAGTTGAGGAGAGTTAGTCATGATTTGACTAATTGAAAGTAAATTCAGCTCCATGCTAGGTACAAAGTACACATCGAGAAAAATTAAATTTCTCCCTCTAGAATGAATTTGCACATTGCCCTTTCCGACAACTGTATACTCCTTGCCTCCTCCAAAGATAATAGAATCTCTGAATGGTGTGTACTCAATGAACCAATCCTGACGATGAGTGAAGTGTCGAGATGCACTTGAATCAATATACTAGGCAAAGGATTTAATAGGATCTGCAAGACTCTTGGCCATAAAGGCATAGAATGCAGACTCCTTCTGCTCAGTGTGCTCTGCAACATGGGCTTTAGGCTTAGACTCTCCTTGCTTGTTTTGTTCAGAAGCCAAGTGTTTCATGTGACCATACTTATGACATAGTTGCATTGAACATTTCTCTTCTTGGAAGAATCATGGGATTGCACTTGATTGGTTTGCTGAGAGGGATGATTCTTGCCCTTATTGTTCTGAAATGTCTTGGTAGGAAATGCTTGCTTTGTGGAGGATGAACTAGCATCGCTATCGAACTGTTGTTCCCCACGATCCTGCTGTAGAAGTATGGTGCTAAGATCTAAAAATTTCAAATCAACATTTGTTGAGGTAATGTTGAGTGTCTCAATAAGATGCTCATAAGATTTTAGCAGATTCTTCAGAGTGATGACTACCATATCTTCCTCCATTTTCCAACCAATAGCCTCTAGCTGATCACAGATGTCCTTATTTTTGTCAAGTGCGTTTGCAAAGTTGTTTTCTCATCCATCATGATGGAAACCATGTTTTTCAGAAAGAATGCACGACTCTTGTCGGATGTTTCATGAAGATCTTTTAGAAGATCCCAAATTTTTGTTGCTGGTTTGTTAGACAACACTTGAGGCAACTGGTCATCAATAATCGACAATTTAATAAGCATCATAGCTTCTCGATTTTGCTCATCAAATTTTTCTTGATCTTTACTAGCCGTTGTAGGATGTGTAGTGTTGCCCAGAACAATCTGGTCAAGGTAGCGATATTAAAAAATTGTCATCATGCGCTGCTTCTAGGTGTTGTAGTTGCGGCCATTGAACTTTTGACTGCCCTCCAACATGATGTGAGATAAAGAGGCCATTTTAATAGACACGTTTTGACAAAATAGAAGGTTCAAAACCTTAGGTCAAATCCAACACAAATACCAAGAATTGGTGCAAATCACACCACAGCCAGACACGTCTTCACGCAAGGTAGATGCTCACGAGTGTCAAGAAGATGCATGCACACACAAGAACAATGTGCTCAGATAAAGATGACGCCTTCTGATAGAAAAACAACACCCACAATCTTAGATATGCTCAGATATGAGAGCAAAAAATAATGATTTTTATTAGAAAAATCGTTGAAAATTCCATAGAATTGAAGGAACATGATTTTTGATAGCAACAAACCCTAGGTCGCAGAAAAAACTAACGTTAGGGAGAAGCAAAACCCACAAAATTTTCAAGGTCTCACGGCTTTAGCAAAAAATCGTAATTTGCATAGAACAGAAAATCATGACTTTAAAAAATGCGTGTAGAAGAGGATGAGTTTCTCAAAAAATCGTGATTTTAAGAGACCAAAAATGGTTGTGGGAATCAGAAACAAGGGTGCGATAATCTTTAAAAGATGTTGCCCAAAAAATGCAGAGAAAAGTCGCATGAACCAAGAGAAAAATCTGTTGCCAAAAAACGCGACCTGAAAACCCTTCGCATGCGGCCAGAAGACGAATCAAACTTTACGCCAGAAACCCGTCTACGAAAATCATGAAGAACATAGAGAAAATGCACGCCAAGAAGTAGAGAAAAGAGAAACGATGTGGTTTGAACATAAATCGCAATTTCTTTTGAAGAAAAAGGAGAAAACCACGATTTTGAAGAAGAAAGAAGTCACGATTTTTGCAAGATGCAATTTCTTCTTCTAGATAAACCCTCAATTTCTCCTATAGAAAATTCACAATTTTCTTCCTTAAGCGATAGGACCTCGAAGAACTGAAATGGCATTGGAGAAAAGTTAAAAAAAACGTTTCCTGCTTTGATACCATGTAAATGGTAATTTTTTGATATATTGAAAATGAAAGAGATGAAATCTCTTTATAGATAATTTACAAGAAGTTTCTAAAATTACAGAAGTCGAAAGTTTCTATAAAGAAACAAAGTAGAACAAAAGAATGGAAAGAAACTAAACTAATAAAATACATTATTGACCATTAAAATAAATATCTAAATTTTAATCTAATAGAGCTCATTGATAACATCAAATAACTCCTCTGATAAGGTTGATACACACGGAGAAGGTCAAAGCCAACTGCAATGCAAAAGAACCCAGAAATGGGGACATTACAACTAGTTTATTGAATTTGTTGAAGTAGATGTTTGTGAGTCAACCATGGCTAGACAAAACATATTCAAAGATGGTTGATGAAAAGAGGATTGAAAAGACAATTTTTGATATGTCTTTGTAAAGAGTTGTAGAGATTGTCAAGGTATTTTCAAACTTCAATCTAAATTTCAAATTGAATCTCTTAGTTTCAATTTTTAAAAGTTTTATTTTTATTGTAAGTTTATAATTTTAATTTGTTAGTACTTTGTTATGCCCCCTTTTCAAAATTAAAATATTTGGGAGACTCGTAGCCTATTTTTTATGTCTCATAGGCTAAGGGGTAAAATTAGGGAAATAATGTAATAATAATACTTTAAGTTGTCCTAGTAACTTTATTTTATAATATTGTAAGGATGGTGTCATGTCCCCTTCTGGTTGACATCTCTCGGAGCACAGGATTAGCCTATCATGCGACCCTTGTAGGCTGATGGATTGTATAGAGGGTCTAGTTGGAGTTGGCTCAGCTCTAGATTGGCAGTTTTGATCAGTTGGCTTTCGTTCGGGCTCGTTCGGACACTTCTTGCATTAGTTGCTATTTTTAGCAGTTATTGGCAGTCAGCGTGGGACCCCTGCTATTTTTAGCAGTATGGATTGTTGGTGTTCAGAATCACTTCAGTGATCGTCAGCTTCAGACGGATCAGGCATCGAATGAGTAATGAGAGAGAAATTAATATTTAATTGAATTAATTAAATATTAATTGTTTGGAGATTGTAATATAAAGTTATAATATTTAATTATAACTTAAGTGATTTTGTTAAAGGGGTCGCCCATCATCAGAAAGGGGCCATTTGAAGATTAAATTTATAATTTAATATTTGAGCTGAGACTATTGAAGAATTAAAAGGTAAAAGTTCGAACTATTTTAAAATTCCCTATTATTGTGGAATTCACACTTTTGAGGGATATAGTGCATTTGCCTTGGGATTCGAGGCATTATGTGATTTGTGAATTGAAAATTGATCAAGACTTCGTCAGAGAACGGAAGCTTTAGGGTTTCGGTCTCAAATTCATTGGGGAACGAGCCATCTCCATTGAAAGCAGTTCAGAGGGTGTGAGATATCACCTGATCTATTGCCAGTTGAGAGATTTCTTCATCCAGAAGAAATTACAGAGCTTCAGAGTTATTTAAACTTCAGGGTTTCAGAGAGTTTCTTTATCCAGAAGTCATCTTGCAATCCAGGCGCATATATTCTACATATCCAGAGGTTTCAGAGGAGGCCGTACCTTTTTATTTATTGCTGCTGCTGTACTCAGGCCGTACCATTTGTACCTGGCCGTACTTCTTCAAAAAGAGGCGTATTTTTCAGAGCAAGCAAATCGCCTTCAATTCCTTCAGTTTATCTTCTCCAGTTGGGGCGTCTATCTTCCTGGCACCTTTCGGGATCATCAGAAGGAAGGAGAGAGAAGAATTTATTGCAGCCGTACCTTCACCAGCAGTCATTATTGCAGTAAGGAAGAAAACCAGGTTTTCATAAATATCATTGCTTTTTGTATTGCATGTTAGTGAATCATTATTGTAACTGTCTCTGAAGATCAATAAATTGCTAGGCATCCTTATTAGCAACAAAATCTATCGTTTCCAGAGATATATTATTTTATTTGAATTTCTTCTGTATTTCTTTCAAAAATCGCAATTTTCATTTATTGCACAAAAACCTCAAAAACACTCAAAAACGCAAAAAAACAAACAAAAAAACATCAGATTCAGGAACAAGGGGAAACTAGGGTTTCTACAGATGGCTTATGTATTATTATTATTTTATTTAATTGGGCCTAATGAAATATTTCATGGGATTGTTTTTGAACACCTTTGGAGAAAGTATTAGGTGGGAAAAGAAAACTCAAATTAAAAGGTGAATATAAAAGAAGAGTTGGGAATTAAAAAGAGTATTCGTTTTTATTGTTATCAAACTCTATTTCAGAGCTTGACCATTTTTTTCGTTGCCATGCCTAAGGATGAAAACCCTTTGGTGTAGAAATCTGGAACACGAAAACCCTCTCAGTTTCCATTGCAGATTAGAAAACAAAAATCCTTTTGTCCACTTGTGGTGATTATACTTAGGGAGATCGCATTTGTGTTGAAAGCTTGTAGTTATTTTAGCTTCAATTTGGTGATTGAAGATTCCAGTGAGTTCGAGGATTTTATAGTTAATATTAGATATTGGGAAATCTCAGAGTAATATATTTTATTCGGTATTACGTGGCAAATATTTTAATATTGTTTTGGTGATACTATTTTTGGCTTATCCATAACACTTTACATTGCCATATATCTATTGTGAATGTTGGTCATATCAAAATTTGGGGGCTTTATACCTTATTGAAGATATCTGCTCACCTTACAAAATTAATTCTATTGTGTGCTTGGTTGCCGTACATTTTCAAAAGGGAGATGAGTTATTACTTTGCAAATAATATTTGTTGGTTCACCGTACAAAGACAAGGAGGGAGGTACAAATTATTATTGCAAGATTTTGACTATTGTACCGCGTGAAGAGGCGATTGCATCATATTTATGCTTTGGGTCTTCAGTTTATTGCTGTGGTATTATCCTTCATGAGTGGCTCTATGACCAAACTCAGGAAAGGGAGATATTTGCTTGACTTGTATCTATAGCTCTAGTGTAATTTATTGTTATTTAAAATATTTTGAATATTAAGGATATTTTTAGTATTGGTATCAATATTTTTGGGTTTTTTATCTTTCCATTATAATAATAATATTTGATAATTTTAGAAGCTGTCTTTTATTTCATATTTACTTCGGTATTGCATAATAAAAAAGTACAAAAATATACATATTACAAAAAATAAAAATATTAAAGAGGCTCATTACATACTTGTAGGTTTGGGAGCCTTTGGTGAGGGTTTTGCACTCAGTGAATAATTATCAAAATCTAATGAGATACATTTATGAGGCCATGAATAAGGTCAAAGAGGCCATCCAAAACTATTATAGGGGGGATAGAGACAAATTTGATCCCATTAGGGAGATCATTGATTGGAGGTGAAACAATTAACTCCACCAAACCATTCATGTAGTGGATTACTACCTTAAACCCAAGTTTTCCGATAGCATCATAGATCTTAATGGGGAGGTTATGGAGGGCCTCTCAACGTGCATTGAAAGGATGACACCTGAGATTGAGGTGAGGGACCTCATTCTTTCAAAGTTACAAAATTATAAGCAAGTTGGGAGGTTCTTTTCCTTGATGTTAGCTATTTGAGGAAGATCCATCCAAACACTAGTTAACAAAATTTGGAGTCTTTACTATATCTTACAAGATACAAATGATAATTATTAATATTTCTTATGTACAAACTTTTGGGTATCTTATTTGTAGGTTTTTGGTGGAAAGATTGGGATGGAAAACCCGAAATCTTCAAAAGCTAGTTTTCCAAATTTCATTTCCACCTTGTAGCTCTTTTGAATGTGAGTACAATTGGAGTTTGTTTCAGTCCATTTACACAAATAACTGCAATACAATCTTTGGCTTAGCAAAAGAAAGGTAGACACATTTATATAGGATCTTGTAGACTTGGATGATATGATCCCTACAATGAATGGGCTACACAAGATGAGGAGATCCTTATGTCATATGTTGATTTTGAGAGGCATGTTATGGAGGGTTTATATGCAGCAGAGGCATAAGAGTTTGGATTGAAGGAAATCATTGTAGGTGATGTCTAACATGAGGCAGAGGAGGAGTCACTGCCATCTAGTACCAAGGTGGGTTGAGCAAGGAGCAGCAGCTGTGTGAGTATTAGACCCTTTCCCCAATTTTTCATTAGAAAAAGGAAGAGGAAATTGTAAAATCTTGTAATTTGTTACTTGCTTAGATCTGTAATTTATGATGATGATTTTCGAAGACAATCATCATAAATTCATAACTTGTAACTAGACTCATTATGAGGGACTCCATTACTTCATGATGCAATTTTTTACTCTATTTGTATTCAAATATAATATAAAACACTTCCTCGATATTTAAATAACTCAATTGATACATTTTGTAAATGTATTTTGCATGAAATATGTGTTTTTTAAAGAAATTGAAGTAATTTTTAAGTTGCCAAGTTGGAAATTTTGGTTTTGCAGAGCTTGAGTTTGTGAACTATGGGTTGAATCATCATTGAAGTGTGCCCAGCTTAAGTGAGGTGGAATATGTTCACTTACTGTCACATTTTGCAGATTTGGGCAGAAATTTAAAGTAGCTTAACCATCTTGGTCATGCAAGGTGGAGTTTGTCTACACTTATGCCAATGTCACCACTTTATCAGATTTAGGATCAGTTTTGGTTTACTCTAGCTGCATTTATCTTTGGGCGGAACCATTAACAAAACCATTCTTGGTGAGCATCTATAGTGATTTAGCCATCCTTTCGCTGCTAGGCAGAAAATCTCTGCACTTAACACCATTTTTCCGTGTTCCTAAATGCCCTTGTATGCTGCTAATCTGCTCTTAGAACTGCTCCAATCTATTCTGTCATTCTCTACTCTTTTGCTGCTTTGATATTTACATTATCATATGCTTTGTACTGGACTTGTGGCAATCATCATCATCTGGCAAAAGCATTAGTTGAATCACATAGACCATGACAAGATGATCTTGTGAACTGACTTGGATTACCACAATTGACCTAGATTGATACACAAACAATGATTAATTTGATGACAAAAAAGACGAAAGTAGTTCAAATGTTTTGTTTGATATGGATATAGCAAAGTGTTGGACAGGGGAACAATGTGAATAATCAATAGTGACCGTATCATTTCTAATAAAAAAATGACATCAGATGTTGGTATAATATTTATAATGCTTGACATTTATATTTATTGGAAAGAAGCATATTTCATTCAAAAGTCTTTGTGATTTAATCGAATGTTAATGAGGATTCCTTAGTAATTTTATGTGTATTTTCTTGTTTATATTGCATTTTATGAAGTGATGCACAAAGCTGACGTGGCTTAGGCTCAAAGACACAGTCTCCAATAATGAGATGGACATAGAGAAAGTTTTATGGAACTGTATATTCATATTTTTGAGTTGATTCTATTGCTTTATGAACATATACATGAGGTTTATCTCACAATAGTATTCTTGAGCATGTTTTGTTGTTTTTATTTCCAGGTGGCATTGATCATGTTCGAGTTCACCCTAAATTTTTGCACTCAAATGCTACTAGTCACAAATGGGCTTTAGGAGGTGTGATATTCTTAAAATATTCATGTACCTGGATTTTCTCTAAGTCTTGTTGCAGTTGAAAAATTTATGCTAGTACATTAATATGAAATATCCTCCAAGCATTTCTTGTTTCCAGATTAAGTGTTTTTTGATCATTACTGGGCAACTGTTGTATTTATTCTAATGCTATTATTTTGTCTCCTGCTGTTACAGCTTTTGCAGAGCTCCTGGACAATGCATTGGATGAGGTGGTTGCTTTGACAGTTGCCTTTTAAACTTTGAAGTTTAGATAGTGACATATTACTTTAAGATGTATATATGATATACTTTATGTGGCACAGGCTTGTAATGGAGCAACTTTTGCAAATATTGATATGGTATTGAACCAGAAAGATGGCTCTCCTATGTTACTGATTGAAGGTAAGGAAATTATTTAGCGACCTTTTCTTGTTATCCTTTATCCTTAGAGATCTCTTTGAATATTCAAATGAAGGTGAAGTTACAATCAATACTGAAGTAGACTAGATTGGTTTTAGTTTTTAAATGCATAATTTTATATACATTCTAGTACTAGTATAGGTAATCATAAATAAACCTTGCTGTGACAAGTTGTGTCTAATGACTAACACCCTTTGGTGTATTCCTATATCAACAATGTGCACCTATAACAACTTGGCCACGCTTTTCATTGTCTTTTATTTTCATTTTAGACTTTGCTGATGTTGTTTCTACTCTGGCCACGGCTTTGTCTTTGGCAGCGATTTTTCAATTTTGGTTTTATAGTTTCTGACTTTCAAATGCTGGCGTCACCCTCTGCCTGGATGCTGATTGGACTTAACTTGATTTGTTTTTCTCTGCTGACTGGACCACACTTGATCTTTGACTGTGACTTTTTATCATCTCCTGCTGACTTTCGGGCTGCCAATTTAGGCACAGCTTTTTCTTAAAGCTGGCTTTCAAACTTTGAAATAAAAGGTAAGTACTTTATAAAGAGGCGGCTGCCTTTTATTCCTTTTATTATGCCCACAAAAGGCTCCATGCTTGCCAAAACTCATCCTCTTGCCAAGAATCTTTCCAACTTTCTGCACAATTTCTCCAAAAAAAATTGGGACCTGGGTTTTGTAGAGAATCATGTTTCGGAGAAACCCAGATGCTCAAAAACTAAAAAAGCTAAATTTCTCCTGAAAATGCAGTTTCTAGAAGAGGGAAAAAATTCCCAATGTTCAAGAGGATGAAAAAGCAGAGAGACCCATGTGATCAGAAACGGAAAAAGCTGAGTGGCTGTTTTGAAAAAGCAACGCCCTAGAGGTTTGGATCACGAAAAAGCATGTCGTTTGGGTCTTCAAATCTTCGTTGGGAGAAAAGGGAAAATCTTCTTGCTCTTGATGCTAACCTGCAAAAAGTGAATGAATGGAAGGCAAAGATGTCTTAAATAAGTTGAGGTTTGAGAAAATGTGCTTTCTTTTTGCTTTAAAACTTTTGAAGCCTATCC